>CM049386.1:21215390-21437890 GCA_026937815.1 Etheostoma perlongum | reverse complement strand
GTGAAGAGGAAGAGAATAAGGAAGAGACAAAGGAAAAGAGGGGGAGAGATGGATGCAGTAGAAACGTAACAGGAAAGGGAGATAGGTGTGGATGGAGATGGGGAGGAGAATAGATGTGGCCAGTGATGAACAGATACAAGGGACAGGGAGGCGAGGAGAGGAAAGGTCCCGAGCTATTGTGCAGTAATTGTAAAAGGTGAAAATGCAGCAAAATATAAGCACTTTACAGTTTAATCTATAATGTTGAACATGGAACACCTAGAATTTTGGCACCTTCAGAAGATGCCACAATGTTACACATGTGATGCAAACGATTCACATGGGGCTAGTATTACCTGGAGACCTCAAGTAATTTGCTGTAAGGTCGTCTGTGATCTTAGTCCTGTTTAAATCTGCCATGTCTGTAATTTTTCAAGTAAAAATCCCACCGCAAGTGACCTATCAAATTTTGCCAAACACAGAGGTTGTGTGATAATATTAATCTCGTGTGATTCAGCATCTCTGTGATTCGGGGGTTGTATTGGCTGCGTTGGCAATTCTAAGTGAAAGTTTTGACAGAGCCATATGTGGGGGATAACGTCAGTGAATTTGAGTAAAACACAGACTTTCCTCATCCCACGCAAATACGCCGCACAAAACACAATACTAGTCAACACCAACAACAGCCACAGGTATTAGCAGGTATATATTTTACTGTTCTCCTGTCTGGCATGGCAGCTATACTGAAGCACAGACATGGAATGTGTGTTGCAGATAATAAGGAAAGCAAACAAAAAGGTCAGCTTTTTAAAAGATTATTTTTGGGCTTTTCAGCATCTATTTAGTAGGACAGCTAAGTGAGAAAGGGGGAAGACATTCAGGAAATTGTCTCAGGTCAGATTCAAACCCTGGACCTCTGCATCAAGGCATAAACCTTTCAGTATATGAGCACCTGATCTACCCACTGACCAACCCAGCCACTGAAATTTAGTTTTATCTAACATTTTCAGTTTTCACCGCATGACATTTCCATAGTTCAGAAACTTGACCTTTCCATTGTTTTAAAACGTCTCCAAACAGCCAGTGTGATCTCTAAATCATGTTGAAGTATCTTGGCGCAGGACAATAAATCCTCTACCCGCTGGGCTCTGTGGACGAGAGCCCGATCCTCATAAATGTGAAGTGTTCAGCTGAAGAGCAAAATCATCCTATAACTGAAAGATCACAAATATGATCCCTAAAAATGGGCAGGTGCCCTGTTAAAGTGGCATTGGCCGTCGACGTGCAGTGTACCGGCTAAATGCCTTAGATGGTTATGTCAACCTGCACTTCTTTGTATTTCTCTATACTTCAATATAAATATCTGCTCCCACCGTGCCTCAGAGTGTCAGAGAGTCCATGCACTTTTACAATTAGGTGTCTCCAGTGGGATTTAAGGCCTCACTCCCTGGCAGTGTTTGTGTCACCTAGGAGCTCCTCTCTCCATAAACAACACAATAACACTAAGAGTATTTATAACATTGGTTTTGATGCATAATTCAGCATACATAAACATCAAATGAGGGAAGTGAAACTGTATCCCAAAGAGCTTAAAGCTTTGACTTGACACCCATAATGAATATTTAAACACTGATGACCTTACCCTGTAAATGATTTATTGTTCTGCTTCCCACATATCTATTTTTATAGCTTTTTGTCTTTTTTCCTGTTTCACCTCTTTTTTATCTTCTCTTTCTTTTTATGTCACTTTTTTTCCCTAATTGCTGGCTTCCCAGTGCTTTTAAAATATCCTAACCAAGACATAGATAGCAGTGAGCCAGATAGCTGCAAAAGAAACTGCAGGAAGTACAACTAAAAGACAAAAAAAAAAGAAAGAAAGATGAAAAAAGTCTGTGATCTTCTTTGACTTATCTGTGAATATCATCGGCTGTAATTATCTTATCTGAAATGTATTTCAGCCCCCGATGATTAACTTTCTTAATGGGCCCTGGGAATAGTATTATTCAATGAAGGGGAATAAGATGTGGAATAATACCCCATTATTATTAAATGTATTCAAGATGAAGAATTTCATTCGTGACTTTCGTTATACTTGGGCCAATAATGACCCAGGCTCCTTAATGAAAGAAAAGACTCTGAGACATAACACAGCTTTTCACAATGAAGCAAAAGGATGTAATAGAATGTCTCTTCCCCACTAATGCTTTATCAGTTTTTTTAGCATGATAGGAAAAGGGGGATTTTATATTTTAAATACAGAACTTTACTAAATGGTTTTCTGATGGTAATCAGTGGGTCGCAATATGAAAAACAGTGGAGGAGACTAAAGTGAAAGAAGGTTACTAAATTCTACTGCACTGGTCATTTTTGTTTAAACACAAACTGTACTGAAGATGATGCTAGTGTTTATGCAGCTAACGGTCATATGATATGTGTAAAGACCCCAAATCATCAACATTCATGGGTGTTAAGGGTGGAGAATGGAACATACAGTAGGTGGTACATGACATGAGGAGCATTTGCATTTGCGAAATAACGTTTTGAGGATTATCTGTTAAACCTTGTATTGTCTTCCCATCAAAATTGAAATTCAACACTTTTGTTGATGCTTTATATCAAAGTTTTTGTTTCTTTTTCTTACGTTGTTGTCCCTTTTTTCAACACTTTTGATGCATTTTTCAATGTTTGTCTTTTTTTTGCCATTTTCAACACTACGTAACACTAACTTATTCATTTTAATTTTACAGTTATTTTTGGAATTTAGGATCAATAAACCTCATTTCTAGATAATTAAACCTAATGTTTGAGTTAGAAAAGCAGAAATTAGGAATTATTTAGACTAAAATTAAAGGAATGGATGTTGATGCATAATCACAGACTGGAATATGTCAACTTTTTCAAAACCACTTCCATTTTTCTCTCCAAATGCTATAAAATTTAATACGACTCCCCAAAATTAATGTAAGTAGAGATTTTTACTTGCCAAAGAGCGTTGTGTGGAATCAAACATGTTATTTGGGGTAATTAAAAACAACATTGATATAGGAAAACGGTTCAATTAGCCCCTAGGACAACATGAGGGTTAAGGTGACTTAAGATGCTTTTGATTTTTTCGGATTTTCAGGATTAGAGATTCCCCCAATATTTTTTTAATTTCTTTTCCATAGTTTATCATTTTATGGATTTCACAGATTTCAGTATGACACGTAAACCGTGTAAATCTGAGCATGTACAACTCGGGCAGTGATGGCGACATTTAGCTTTTCCCATGAGTGAGTTATGTAAACAAACAACGAATGTAAAGCATTTGGACTTGGATGGGACTCCATGATGCATTCAGGTGCATCTTGTTAAACTAATGCTGCGTTAATTTTGCCTTGTAAACTCTGAGAAACTCAAACTGCTGCTGCAAATTACCATTCTGCCATCAAGTGGCCATTATTGTGGCATTGTTGCTGTTGAAAGTCAAATTGAATCTTGGATTTGGAGCGTCGTGACATTCATATTCATTATTAAACAAAGTTAAACACAAGAATTTAATGAGATTTTCAGCTACTTAATTCCTTTCCGAATCCTGAAATCCTCCCTCAACAGAGAAATCATTTGTAATTTTGTGCATTCTTATACCTAACAATATCACTTTTACAGGCCAGGTTGTCTAATATTGGACACATTCAGTGATGAAGACCAACAGCCTCATTTCTAACAGAATATGGGTTGCAACCTGAATCTCTCTGTCTGTCTCAAGGTTAGGGCTCACAAGGGAGGGGAGGGATCAGGTTACACTAATGCATCATGGCTGCTGGAGGACACACATGCACACGCCTCGTCACCCACTGTCTCACCCTATCTCTCTTTCTTTCTTTCTCTCTCTCTCACACACACCCTTGTGAGATGATACCCTTGTACAGGTCTAAAGCCCAGCCGTGGCCTTGTGATATTGTGCCCTCGCAACCTGCCAGCAGTCTGCTGTCTGTCTGCTGGGCAAATCACTTGTTTCTAAAAATAAACTGAAACCATTGCTAAAGGCCTGGCTGAGGTTAAACAGTGGCAGGGCAGGAAATTTCAATTTAAGCTCTGTGTTATGAGATATCCACCATTAAAGCGTGACAAAATTGATTGGTAGCAGGAAAGTTAATTTGGGGAAATTGATATTGTAGACCGTTCAGGGGTATTGCAAAAAGTTATTTTAACCCGTTAACTTTCCTCGCATGTGTGTTTTCATAATACATATCTCAGCAAACTTTTGTATTGTCTTAGACAAGATGTATTATTGACTACAAAAATCCACCTTGTACCATTTCAAAAAATCCACACATATACCTTTAATTCCTTGCATTTTCTAGTTATGATGACACTGACAATTATTTTCATTATCAATGAATTTCAGTGATTTCTCTGTTTATTCTACAATAGTGAAAAAAATACCCACCCCAGTTTCCCAGCACCCAATAGGACAAAACCCCAAAACATTTAATTATCAATAATATAAAACTGAGAAACTGGAACTAGAAATGATTAGGTATTTTGCTTGATACATGGTTTGACTGATTAATTGATTATCAAAATATTTGTTAATTAGACTTACTAACCTACTTTAGTGATGCAGCTTTGCACATCACAGTTTATACATTAACGTTGTCATAGTGGGACTGTCTGAAACTTCCTTAGTGCAATTGGATCCATATAAGGTAATTGCAACATTTGCGCGTCACTCACACATCAATAACCAATTAATCTGGATGGGAGAAGAACGAGCTGAGCTGATCTGTCATTATGAGGTCTGCCCAAATTCCACCTGCTGATGCGGCATTCTGACTATTAAAGTCACGGCGCTCCATCCTTCTTTTTGTAGCGTTTGTCACAGTGTGCAGAGATTGCAGTTGTTCATCAGGTCATCCTAATTGCACACAGGCAGTCTCTGAAAAGCAGAAGCCTTAATCTCCATCTGTACATCCATTATCCATCCATTTATCTATCTCTCCATTAGTACGGAAATAGTTAGTTAATTAACACAAATCTTGATACTTTGCATTTCGGAGCGTCAGTCGGACTACACAAACAATGTGAGGACATCGCCAAAGACTCTGGAAAATTTTGGGGGGGATTTTTCAATATGTTTGTTACGTTCTACAGCTGAGTATAAACAGTGTTGGGAAGGTTACTTTGGAAATGTTATAGGTTACTGATTAAAAGTTACCCTATTTAAAATGTAATAATGTAACCTTTTCAATTAATAATAAATTACTTTTTGGATTACTTGAGAGGCAATTTCAAACAGGAAAACCAATGAAACACACACAATAGCATCTGTTAGGTTCAAAGACTTGAGTGGTAAAATAACACACGGACACGGAGTTGCCTTTAGTGACTTTGCAAAGGGGAAAAGTGCCAAAAAAGTATTCAGCAGTCTTTTTCCGCCCTTTCATCCCCTGCGCGGCCGTTTTATTAAGTGGGTGTACACAGAAAATTGATTTACATAATTACAGTTGTTTAACATAAATATGGGCTAAAACATCATTGTTTTACATAAAAGTGAGTTAGTACATCATATTATCTGCTATACTATTGGTTAAAGAGAAACTGGATGTGCTAAACAAGTTTTAAGGAAAACACAGTTCACTGAAGTTTTAATAAAGAAACAATAGCTCTTTCACACAGTCCCAGCTGCTATCTTACCCTACTGGTTGGACACAGGAGTGTCCGGCTCTCCTCGGTCTCAGTGTTCTTCTTCATTTTTCAAGGTTTCAAAATATTCACATGATAACTTTTAAACAATAATACTTGTTCAGTTGTCATACAATATAACTTTGTTCAGTCTCCACAGCATCAAACGTTACTAAAGGACTGTGGGTGGAAATGGCAAAAGAAGACAGTGTGCACAACATGCAAAGCAACCAAACTAAAATGATTCAACATACAGTGTAGCCTAGCTTTTTACAGAAACTATTCAGATGTAACCCCCACTGTAATCATGAACATTTTCATAGGTAACTGTAATTGAATTATCCATTTTCTTCCAGTAACTGTAATGGATGGATGGATGGATGGTAATGGATTACAGTTACCTTTATTTTGTAATCAAATTACGTAACGCTGTTACATGTAACTAGATACTCCCCAACACTGGTAATTATGTAATCTGAAAAATGATTGACAGATCAATCAATTCCATTAGCTTTTGACGCTTATTTCTGTCTGGTGTCCCGTGAGAACTGGAAGTGAAGGCAACAAAGCAGTGTTGTAGTAAGACAAACAAATAGTTTTACACTCGCAATTTAGCAAGTACAGTAAAAACCTATGGTACCTGAGATAAAGTCCTCTCTGTACAGATTCAATGTGCTTCTACAGGGCCCTGCAAGAAACTACCGATTGAAATTTCCATCAGAAGACCGACCATTGACCTCTAATTTTAAGAAAGACAGGGGGAAATTTTCTCTCTGAATGACATTCCCTCTTTCACACACACACACACACACACACACACACATTCTCTCTCTCTCTCTCTCTCTCTCGGTCTCTCTCTCTTTCTCTCTCTCTCCCCGGTGTAGTGAGAGGGCCTTATTGTGTAAGCCAGAGGAAATGCAGACACAGCAGAGGACAGGCCATCCATTGATCCGAGTATAGACTCCTCTACTTCTCAGCCTCTCTTCTCCTCTGCTTTTTTTTTTCTGATCTCCACCCCTCGCTTTCTCTGCTCTTTGTGTTATCTGCACTCCACTCTCCTACATATAGTTTTTGTCTCCCTGTGATCTGCCACCCCCTCGTTCTCGATATCGTTGCCTTCTCTCCCTTGGTCAATTCTGTGACTCCTTTCTCTGCCTGCTGGTATCTGGTAACCGTGCTTTTCTCCCACTCTCCTGTCTGCATTTCTGGTACCACATCTCTATTTATTATCTCCATCTGCCAACATATCATCCATCGTTCCTCTCTCCCATTCCCTTTACTTCAGCTTCCTTCCCTTCTCTGAAATGACTAATATTCTCTCTGTCTCCCACCATTCATTGTAATTTGGGAGCAGACATTTTATGTTGAAAACAGAAAAGAAGTTCAAGATAAGGGCAAGTAGGAACATAAATAGCAATAAAAGAAAGAGAATTGGAAGAATAGAAAAAGGGGCTGAAAAGATTAAAGGAGGGAATTTTGACAATAATAAATAGTAGATAAGTGAACAAAGGAAGAAAGGGACATACAAATAACAATATAGACGATAAGTAGACTAAAGGACGGAGGAAAGCAGGAGTGAAATCAGTACAGAGAGCAATGACAGGTAGCTTGTATGTTAAAAGGTGTTGGATCTGTGCCAGTAATGAACAGGAGGAAATAATTGAGTGAACTCACTCACTCACTAACTAACTAACTCACTCACTCATTCACTCACTCATTAACAGCGTGGCTTAAGTGATGGCCGAAGTGACCTTCTGATCATCAGAACTCTTCCTCTTTGTACATCCCTCCTCATCTCACACACTCCTTTACCTCCTCTCCATCCTTCTCTCCCTAGCTGCTTTCCCTTTTCACCTCCCTCCTTTACCGTCTCCCTCCCTTTGCTCTGACATGTTCTTCTTTCCCTTCCTCCCTCGTTCCCTCCCTCCTTCCTCTGTGCCCCGCTCCCTTCCTGCTAAACAGGCTTTTATATGAGCCATGTGGACCTCCCTAATGACATGTGGACCTGTTTGTGTGTATGTGTCTGTGCGCGAGTTGAAGGTGCTGACATGTGCATGCGTGTTTGTGGGTGTGTGTGTGTGCGTGTTTGTGTGTATTTGAAGTGACTTTGTGTGTGTGTGTGTGTGTGAGTGATGGAGGTGCTGACATGTCTGATCGTTGTGTGGTTCTCCTACTGAACTCGTGCCGACGGCCTCTTACCTTTGAAGAGGCCAATGAGGAGGGGAGGGGATGAAGAGGGGAGGAGGAGGGCAAAAAAAATATATGAGTGAGAGAGCCAAAAGTAGAAGAGAAACAGAAGAAAAGAGGGAAGAAGGAAAAAAGTTAGAGGAGAGTAGGCCGGGGAGGAATAGAGGATTGCAGCTCCAGGGAGTTACTGGATCTGTAGTTCCTTATAGCTTGTGTTATCTCATTGGCAGATTATTATTCGGGTAATATCAATTAATTAACACACAGCTTGAACAGTTTGAAACGGATATGGAAGGAAGTAGTAAAGGGTGGCATGGCATACACAAGATGGTGGAGATAACATGTTTCAACTATTCAAGCCGACACTGAGATGAGAGAGAGAGAGAGAGAGAGAGAGAGAGAGAGAGAGAGAGAGAGAGACATGTTAGTGTTTCCTAAGGACTGTCCTTCACCAATAAGCACCTACCACCTGGCTAAAGACAAAGGCACTCTTCTTCAGTAACTCGTGCAGCATTTCTTTCAGTGGTATTCAGCTCAGTTGTGTTTAAATTAGTGCTGTCAAACAATTAAAATTAGTAATCACAATATTTAATATTTAAATTCACAATTAATTGCAATTAATCGCACATTTTTATCTATTCTAAATGTCCCTTGAGTTCTTTTTGTCCCATTATTTTTTCTCATTTTAATGCTCTTATCAACATAGAAAAGTGGATCGGCTTCTTCGGCAGAGACTTGGCATCGGCTGTGTGCTTTGTCAATGAAACCATTTGGCAACTTTTAAAAAGTAAACTTTCCATTCAGAATCTTATTTACATCCCATTCGGCGTCTCGCGCTCGACATCCACTCAAGACGTAACACTACTACTCTTGGACCGGCTCGCAAGCCCAAACGGCGTGTGTGCGGCGTGCCTGTTGTTTTGTGTACGGTCTAGCTAGATCCGGTGTGGTGTTGTAGTTTTTCTAATGTTACTAGTTGTTGCAACAGCACATGAAAAAAACCTACAAAGTTTTCTACGCGAAAAAAAAATGTATGCCATTAAAATGGGTTTGTGTTAACGCCCTCAATAACGCGTTTAACTGACAGCACTAGTTTAAATATAACCAAAGCTTTGGATCAGATGGAGGTGTGGTTTCCTGGTTATCTTTTCAGTCAGCATTATTGATGTGAGAAAGAAAATCCATGAAAGGCTCATTGAATGAGTGTCGAGTTGAGGATGTGAACTTAAAGTTGAAGGAGAGAGGAGAGGCACAGTGGCTACCTATCATTGGTTTGTTCTTTTTTGCCATACGTGCAAGCGTATGTTGATTTCCTAAGAGGTTGCTGATATTTGTAAGACTGACTGTGGTCTAATTTAATATGGATTTCTCCCATATGTTTATCTATTTACAACATCTGCCTTTTTATTTGACTGTAATTTATTAAGGGCAACACACACTGGAAGAAAAAGGGCATAGAATATAGGAAAAGCTACAAAATATATGTATATAATATAATGTCTTTTAAAGTTGGTACCCTACTGTAATGTATATATATATATATATATATATATATATATATATATATATATATATATATATATATATATATATATATATATATATATATATATATCTGTGTGGAGTTTTTCTTTCGCCACACATCAGGTAGAGCAGTTCATGTGAAGCCGCCAGGGCACAGTTGGGAATTTGGTTGTGTGAAAGCTCTCTAAAAGGCAATACAGTTTGATAAAATCAAGTTGCCTTTCTGAAAGGCCTTCTCTGAGATTGTATATTTCCAAGGATCCACCTGATTTCAGCACCATAGCATCTTTTTGAAGTGCAATAGTCAGGTTTGAAATATGAAAGGAAAGAAAGAAAAAAGAGTTGGCTTGTGTACTACAATAGACTTTTATTATAGCTGTAATGCAATGCGGAGCATGCAAAATAATAAAAGTACACACAACAATCCTGATCAAAGCCTTAGAACGCTATCTAATAAAAGAAGAAACATAAAAGTGTGTATATGGGAACTTACAGTATTCTCAATTCTTACCCTTATTCTCCCTGGGAATTTTTCTTTGGTGTTTGCTAAACCTCTTTTGGGGGCGCCAAGAATTCCTCTGTGTAGGACAAACCCTGCATTATTAGAGACAGTGGGAACTTATCTGCCTTCTTGGGACAAAATGTTGTTCCCCACAAGGTTATCTAATGCTTAGATTAAGGAGACAAAGTATAGTTGAACCACTTACAGCAAATTGTGCATATGCAACCACTTTATCCTTAATGGATGTGGCTTTTTGATAAATTTTAATGCAACCATTGGTTTCCAATCGTGCATGAGGTTGGAGACAATAGATTGTGTGTTCCAATCAAGTAACCCTCATGTCTCCGGTGTGTCAATATACAGTGTTTCCCCTAGATTTGTGGAAGAATAATTGCACATATTTGACATGGCACATATTTTCAATAAAAAGAAAATGCAATTTCACATCATTATGGACCACTATTATTACCAGATGTGTGCCTAAAACATTGGGAAAGCTAGAGGAGGTGAAATATAATAATATAACAATCAAAAAGCTTAAAGACCAAACTTGCTAAAGAAGTCCACTGCAGATCAACTACAATCATTAGATCTGACAAAAGCAGTTCCTTGATGTGGTTGATGCTCACATTAATTTTACATTCAAAAACCTGCATTATGAATATTCCAAAACAAACGCCTGTTGAGTGAAAATCAAGGCACATGTGCACCCATCATATTTTGTACTAGGACACATTGTGAACATATAGTGTTGTCTCCTTTGACAACTTACACGTATTGCAAGAATTTGTGTAGAAAACACAGGTATCAGATTCTGGCAATGTAAAGTCCCTGTTGCACACAAGTGGCTGTGGGGTCCCAGAAGTTGGTGTCGGAAATGTTTGACAGCGTGGCTAGTTAAGAGTGATTGATGCCCGCAGCCCTCTCAGCTGTTGAGGAGAGATGAGGGGAACTAAGTGATGCATATCGGATTGGAAGTTGCCTGCTGGCATCTGACTTCAGGAATGGTGATTAACACATTATGACAAAGACAACATCTGCTGGTGAATTCAAAGCATCAGTCGAACAGTAGTGTAGTGCTCCATTACCCTGGCAGAACATGCACGGAAGATGAAAGGTGTGCTGCAAAACTCCAAACTCCATTTCCAACAATAAAAAAAAAAACATAAAACAAGTCTAGAATTAAAATCACATTTTTACTGCTTGATGATACTTTGAGCAAACTGGAAACAATCCCCACGTAATTAGTTTCATTGTCATGGTATTCTGTACATGGTATTTTGGGATTACGCTTTGAGTTTGGTGTCATATTTCCTAAATTGTTTTCAAATTTACATTGCAGCCATTGATTCAAAAGAAAATAGCAGTCTGCAAATGTACACACGGTATCTATGGCAACATTTTGCAATAGGAAGCTATTCTCCAACTTGGCAAACATGAATTTTCTTCCCATTGATGTTCATGACATTTATAATAATCTTTGCTGTGGTTTACTTTGTTACCGAGGCAAACACTGTGTCGCCTATCAGTTACATAAAAAAGGCAATTAAAAGTGAAATAAACTATGACAAATGGGGACAATTTTCTTTGATGGCACGTCTCAAAAGACAACATCTGTTCTGGCGCTGATACAGTAGGGCTGTTAGATCAGGGCGGCGTCCTGGCAAAGCATGCATGGATGATTGTCAGGATGAGTTTTACTCTGGAGGAGATGACGATTTGTTAAGGTCAATCATCTTGTCATGAAATACACAAAGACAACAACGCCCACAACAATTAGCATTTCTTCATTCATGATTCCGTTAGTAGAGTTGTCTCTCGGTTACTGATGTGTATCCTTCGCCGACATTTGTTCTTTGTCACTCTGATCTTCATCACCATTTCCTATTTTTTTTCTATTGTATTCTATCAGAATCAGATTTGGGGTGTCATATTGGTGCTTCTTGTTTTATATTTTTGTATGAGTTATGGTACGTGTGCACTGGCAAACATCAATTCAACACTTCCCATTTGATCGAAAATGAAGATGGCGTCAGCGACTGTATAGCCTGTTCTTCGCATAAAAGGTTTTCGGAAACACATTTTCGGTGAACTAAGTTTTCAAATGACCTGCCATGTTGGTCTGTTTTGAGCAGAATGTTGTCTCCTAGTGGCAATCCCACCAAGGGTCCAAAGCTGGGAAGCGGGGCAATCCCTGCTGTCTAAAAACACCACTTTGGACACGTCCCATCAGACTGTCCATCAGACAGCAACAATATAAAGGTGGTGGATATGCTGTTTTATACTTGTGACAGTTGTCCAAAACACTGCTGGTTTTAATGGACTGTACATCCTTTGACTAAAGTAAATGATTCTCCATAACAACTAGTACAAATATAATGTTGTTGTTATGCACTGGCAGCTTGGCATTAAAGTTTCACTGCAGCAGAATTAAAAGCCTTAACACGTTTACACAGTTTGCTGACTTTAAAGATTTCTCTCTTTAATGCTATATCTAGGAGTATTTACATCAAAGCCCTGTGTCTGTGCATGCAAATGTATGTCTATATTGTAGGTGTGAATGTGTGCATTTGAAAACTTTTCATCCCGCTTTCATGCCATTTCTTGATGTTTTAACTTCACAATGTTGGTGGTAATGAGGCCAATATCAAACCAAGAACATCAAAGGTTTTCTGAAGCTTCGATCTATGACTACTACCAGAGACACGAACAGCAAGGAGACATAATTATAAAGACATCAAGAACATATAGAAAGAGCTGGAGGACCTATTTGAAATCCCTAGAAACCTTAATGTGTAGCTCTCTTAAATAAGCAACCAAAAACTACCAAAAGCAATAGTCATTTGTTGTACAAGATACTGTACCTGTTAATTGAATGAAAGGCCAATTTAATGATGTTTCTCTGGTTGAGTGAATGTATCTAAGCTTTTTGAGAAATTAACTGACAGTTTTGTCAGTGTGACTGAAACAACAGGAGGTAGTAAGGAGGGAAATATTTGCTTGAAATGCTTGAAATATTGTGACTTGTCAGGAGGAGACTGTCACTCCCCACTGAGATGAATTAAAACAGGTTTAGTTGAAACCTTTATAATTCTTTCTCCAAGGTCAGTGCAAATCCAGTGAGAAGAATTCTTCTAAGACAAACCTTTTTCATATGGAGTTGACCACAGTGATATGCACACTTACACAGCCGTTGGAGTGAAGTTGGTAATCTGCAAGAAAGTGTTGGTAATCAAATGCGTTAGTCAGACTATGATGCAAGATACAGAAATGGTTCAAACATACAGACATGCAAGGGAGCAAACTAAACCGCATGCTTGTAATGGCTTTAAAGTTAACTCATAGTTCAGATTAAATGTTATACTCCAGCCATGGGAGAATTGGAAGAAATCACATGTGTGTAAATTATAGAGGATGTCAATATCTATTGGTTCTTCTGTGTGAAACAGTTCCATTGGGTCTGAATGTCTTTGTGTGTTATTGTTGTAATTGACACAAGTGCCACTTCATCCGTTACACCATTTTAGTGCAGGAAATTAATAAATAATTACATTTGCTCCATAAAAATGACTCTGCCCCGGTCATATCGGCAGATTGTAACCAGGGAGAGAACAATTGCAGGTTATATCTGTCAGAAAATAGATGGTAGGTAGTTTTGAATAATAAAAGTAGTATACACAGCCATAGGTGAAATGTTGCACTCTGTCTTTTCATATTTCTGAGATATGTTCTACTTCAGCAGCTTTTGCTTTGTTAGAAAAAATCCTTTTGGGTTTGATTTGAGTGTTCTAGGTGCTGTTGAATAACGAATGCCCAAAAAAGTATTCGTCCTGCTATTGTGAAATTGTTGAACTGCGGCCAACCCAATGGGATGGACCACTAGGATGTCCAAATTGAGTACTAAGCAACAGATATATCAGAAGTATCTGAAGATGAATTGATTTGATGGTTCCAGCTTCTCAAATGTATGAAAACAATGTAAAATGAAACTTTTATGGTTATGTTTAGGCACTCACAACACTTGGATAAAGTTAGGGAAATATTGTGGTCTTGATTTAATACAAAACAATGTACGGCCATTGAGTGTAAATGTAGCACTGCGTTCACTCAATGAAAATACAGTTTGTGACTTGGCACAACAACGTAATGGGAAAAACAATTTAGAACAATAGAAACAATTTCTAAGAGACAGGGTTGCCACTTTATATAATTTGTAAATTGAATAGGTTGTGGTTTCCGACTATTGGTTAAACAAAACAAGCAATTGGAAGGTTTCACATTTGGGCCCAGGAAAATACATTCTTCACTGCTTTCTGAATTTCTATTGACAATTAATTGATTAATCCAAACCAATAATTGTCTTTTATGAGAGAGCTACAGCTTTTGAAAAGTAACCCTAACCCAAAAAGTTAGATAAAGCGCGTAATAAACATTTTAATCAGTTTTGAGATAAAGGGCAGAGGAAAAATGCAAATTGGTATAACTTTGGAGGGGTGGGGGTGAGAAAGCAATCGCCCAGAGTAGATTGTTTGTCTCGCCGAGTGGAGACGTTTAATTTGTCATGGTCTTATTGAAGTGTAAGCACAAACATAAACACACGCGCACACACACACGCACGCACACACACGCACACAACCACACACAGTCACAGCAATAAAAACATAATGATATGGATTTGCACAGACGTGTGCACGCACACACACACCCACACACACACACACACACACACACACACACACACACACACAGAAGCCCATCCACACCTCTGAGACGTGGCCTGGGTCTGCGTTGTAAATGCTGCAGTTCATCTGTGTGAGCTGTAGTTGAGTTAGTAGCTAATTAGTTTGGCACAGCAGTGTTCTTCCCAGGCCCGAGTGTGTCTGTGTGTGTGTGTGTGTGTGTGTGTGTGTGTGTGTGGTGTGTGTTGGGGGTGCAGTGGAGGGGTTAATCCTCTCTACTTGTTGTTCTACATCACTGCCCCCCCTCCCTTTCTGTTTCCTTTCCTCCTTCTGGCCTCGGCTTTCCAGTCTGATTCTTTCTCTGTTCCTTTCTCCACTTCTTTTCTCTTTGTCTTTCACTATGTATGTGTTTTGTCCCCACACTGCCCAGTTCTCCTTTTTTGTTCCTTTTTACCTCATCTCATTTCTCCCTTTCTCACTTGCTTTCCAACTCTTCCATGTTTTTTTGCTTCCCATGCATGCATCCATCCATCTCCCTCTCCCTTATTTAATGAAACTCCCTGGTATTGGCCTAATCCAGTAGTGGAGTGTTCTCAGTGTCTCCCTCGCTTCATTTCTCTGTATCTCACCTCTCATCCTCCATCTTTACATTTCGCCCTCACCCTCGACTAATGGAAGTCTCCCCACTATCTTTGTAATCCAGTGTCTCTCCCCCTCCACCTTTCTGTTGCTCTTTCTTTTCCTCTTCCTCTCTGTAGACTAATGAAAGTCTGCTGCGTTAGTCTAATCCCCTGGCTGTGTGCTCACTGCCTCTTTGTTGGTCAAATCTGACTAATGCCCTCCGTCTCACTCCACAACACATGAGCCTCTTACCTCAGCCCTCATTGACACACACACACACACACACACACACACACACACACAAACACACACAGAACACACCACAGGCAGCCTGGGAAATAATATGATTTTGCTGAAAATGTAAGTGTCTTATCTGGTTTGTAAATGTCTCCTAAAGAGAAGTGGCAATTGCATCCTCATATGACCTGCCCTCTGATATAGTGTTTCTTTTCACATTGTTGTTTATTGGGATGTAACGGTATGCAAATTTAACCTCACAGTGACAGTTTCAGTATTATCATGGTATTTTTAAAAGTGTGTTCAATATGTTCAGAAAGCACTTGATAGTCCTACAAAAGCTGAAATAGAGTAACAGTGTTTATTATATTACAAAAATATAGGCAATAGGCTTGGAAAAACTTTTTAAATCTGGCTGCTGAAACACCAACCCGCTGTAGCTGGTGTCCGGTAAGCCCTTGAACCAGAGGTGTCTAACTTTGAGATCCAGGAAGATTTATTTACGCCAATCACTCCAGCAGGGAGTTAACTATGAAGTTGTATTTTACGTTACAAGTTAAGTTGGATGCGGTTTTGAGATATAAGCAAATAATAATGGACATTAATAAGCATCTGACATACTATGAACCTTATTTACCAAAACTAAATGTTTACATTAATTTATCTTTAATAATTAACATGTAACATATTGCTCAGTAACACAAACTGAGAATAAGCCACATCTATTACTGCATATATATATCCATAACGGAGCAAACAGTATAACACACCTTTAAAAGCTAATAGAGCTCAACCGACATATCAGCGGGCTGATATTAACGGCGGGCCTCACGAACTGTTGGTATCGGCATTTATAACGTCTGATTAATATATATTTATATACAGTGAGGAAAATAAGTATTTGAACTAAGCTTTCCCTTCTTTTGTATGCTGTGTGAAATCAGCATCCCTGCTTTTTTGCTTGGAATAAAAACTCTCTTGCCATGTGAATAAATGCTTGACACAAAAAGAAAATGAAAAAAAAAGCTTGCCTTAGCCATAAAGTCCCAGAAAGCACTTTGACACAAAGGTCACTGTGTGGGCACAAGACATGTTTGGTTCAAATTAGACCTTTGGCTTGGCTACAAGGCTCAACCGTAAATCTTTGCATCCGTGACCCGCTGCCAGCATCGATTTGACCAAAGCTCACCTACGTTGTAGCGACAATGCACCTATCGACAGGAGACCGACCCTGACACCTACGCTAAGGCCATGGCAGATCATGTTCAATCTCATCATCATCAGTCATAACCATAACTTCACTCAGACAGTATGCAAGTTGACCCCCCACTGAGCGCTCCATTATAGGGCAGACGTTGACCTCATGTGCCCCCCAGTCATCCTCTCGGATGTTAATGGCTTATATTGACATATTGATACTCTAACACACATGCACATGTTTTAGTCAATGTTCCTTGGTAATGTGGAGTGGCCTGTCAGAAATATGCGCACATGATAAATACAGTATGTGCTGTATTGTGTCTCAAATATTGATTTCCTTCTTTCTACCATCTTCCTTTTACTTGCTGCCGGCAGCATATAAGAACTGACTTTGGATCCTGACATAAATATGTACTGTATGTGTGTGTGTGTGTGTGTGTGTGTGTGTGTGTGTGTGTGTGTGTGTGTGTGTGAAAGAGCAAATGTACATGGGAGCGTGCATTCACTTTTGTGTCTGTGTATGTGCGTACGCCCTTGTGTGTTTTCAGAGTTCTGTCTTACACAATTCTGACAGTGTTTGTAATATTTTGCAGTCATTTGATTGCCTGTTTATGGAGAAATGTGCAATAAATCATGACGAAACATAACCAAACACAAGTGTGTGTTTATCAAGAAGGGAAGGACGTTTTCAGGCCTTGCACATTGTCAGCTGTTATTGTGACACTGAGGTTAAATAGTTTCGTGCTGAGACTACATTGACATTGAGTTCTAGCGTGTTCCATGGTCATTGAGTATAACATATGTATAGAGTTATGTTTTGGGAAACAAAGTCATTGGATTTATAGAGGAGCATGGTAGAACTACAGTGTGGGAGCAGCTAGATGCATGCATACATCACTGAGGGCGTTTTCACACCTGAAAGTCCAATCCAAGGCCTGGACCAAGGTTCATGTTTTGTTACGTTGTATACATTTCATCCGGCAAGTTTTGGTTTCACGCTGCAGTTATGCAAGCGCACTAAAGATCTATACATGACAAAACTACATCCCGCCGCCATCACATACGTGAGCTGCGTCAACAGCTACTTTTAATTGATTGGGTTGTGGACGGGCTTCCCCGTCCTCTCGTATCCTCTCTCTGTGTCAGGAGTTTTTTCTACTGACTGCTGTTGGCTCTTTTTGTTTTGTTGCGATGTTGAGAAGCAAGACACGGGACCTTTCTTTCTGGAGCATTTATTCAGAGACAAACGGAAACCTTCACTGTACACTTACTACCGCATAACAAATAAACTGCTGATGTTTCTCTGCTCTGATTGACGGTGAATGCTCTGAGCGCATTCACCGTCACTCACTCACTCATGTAGCCTGACACACTAAGCACCATGCTCTTCCTTAAAGGAGCTTCCCCCGGTCTTGTAACACAAGGAGGGCCTGGCAGAGCTTCTTGTATTTGGTCCGAAAGTCCGAACCATCCAAAATGCTTTCACACTGCAAACAAACCACACCATGGTTCAGTTTGGTCCGGACCGACACCAACTCTTTTTATCGGACCAACATTTGGTCTTGGGGGAGGTTTGACACTGTAATTAAGTCCAAAATGAGGTACTATGTGTGAAAAATGCCCTAAATCATTTGATACAAAAAGCTAGTGGTATGAACACATACAAAAAATAAGATTTAGGGTGGAAGGGAGTATTATATTGACTAACATTTGTGCATTATTCAGCATTTCAATCTTTAAGCTTCTACTTTGCAGTTTTGTCAACCATTATTAGGAAACTGACAATGATGTTTTACAATGTGACCATACCAGGAAAGAGGGGTTATGCTCTTTGAGACACTTAAATATGCTATACAACATCTGTGCAGGAAATGTAACACTTCCATTGACCAAAGCTAACAAAGAAAGTTAGCTTTGGTCAATGGCAGTGTTCCGTTAAAAACAGAATCTAGTTGTAATATGGCTTTAAGCAAGGTTTATGGTAGTTCAGTTGGGAAAGACTGGCGGAGCAGGTTGGCCTGTACAAACATCCGTGTGATTCATTATTTGTACAGACCACAGGGAGTCTTAAATATGTGGTAAGAGAGACACCCCACTAGGAGAAGAAGAAACATTTTGCTGGATTGTGTGGAAATGAGAGATCGTTTTGTCATAGCTAAAAAAATCTGGCTTTATGGAAAAAGTGTTCTTTACAATGTCAGAGGCTGACAGTCATTTCAATTTGGAGAAAAGCTATAGTCACTTTAATGATTAGAGTAGATAAATAAAAGGGTTTTGCGGTACGTCTGTGTGTATAATGGGTGTGTTTACTAATGTTGCCAGGCAGCCTTTTTTTCCTTACTTCCACTCTTTCTTTCTCTACTACTTCTTCCTTTGCTGATTATTTTCGTTTTACTCCCTCTGTGTTATCGGAGAATACTGTAACGAACAATGCGTTGAGCTTAAACGTCTCCGTGCATGCCCGTAGCACGCCCTCTACAGCGGCCCGCAGTATATCCAAAGATTTACTATGGTGTTGTTCTGACAGCATTATTGCTGTGGAGTGTTCTTTACATTATTCTGAAGTCACCAAGAAAGCATTGTTGACATGTCAGAATTATTGATTAACTCCATCACCCGCAAGTTAAAAATGGTTGCAGATCGGAACACATCAATATCAATGAAATGCACTTTAGAAATGGAACATTATGTATATGTTATTCTTGTCTATCGCCGATCTAAATCTGGTTGTACGAGGTCTAAATAACGCACTGGTGGATGATACGTTTTGGTCCGACATTGTAATTTGAAAATGTAAAGAAGATCAGAATTTAATTCTGGAAGTACAATGGACACACAGAGAATTTGACCAGGTTAATTAACACTCACACATTTACAGCCAGATAAAGGATTTGCAATTACAGACCCAGTTAGGAAAAGACATGATCAAACAGCAATAACTTCCATGTGGTTCATAACAGTTTTGTCTTACTTAATTGTTGATTGAAAATTCACAAGTGACAAAAGTGTAGCGCTTTTTCCCCCTGTGACATTGGTGTGCACACATAACACGTTTATATTGGAGAAATTACAGTTTGGAAGTGTAGACATACTGCAGCTGTCCTTATGTCCCCAGGCGTTAGAATGCAGGCACAACACAAGACAAATGCTTGACAGTTGAGTTTTGTTCTTGAAAATTAGATATCATTTGATAAAAGTGACACCTACTCACATTTGAAAGCAGGGACTGCAAATAAAGTATACACAGCACATTTTAAAGAACAGCAGCAATTGAAGTCTCTTGTCAACATCAATAATGTTTACAGCCTTGCCCTAGATCCACTAGCTATGCTAAATTAGTCACTTAAGGTAATGGTTTTCTTTCCAAGAATGGATATATAACATCCAGGGATTAAGCCCGTAGCTAAACATGACCTTCAGTATTTATGCATTATTCCTTTGAAATGTTAGACTTTCACGTCAGCACTTTCTTTTAAACGTTTCTATCCTATTACTATTCTTTGTGCTCCCGGTAAATGTAGAAGATCATTTTTTGAAGCCAATTCCCTCATGTGGGAAGTTAAACATGTACAAGTCAGCCAAAGGTGAAATCCAGCCCTGCCAGGGGAGATTTTTAGCTTACAAGGACTCAGGCAAGACTTCTCTGATCCATAAAGGGTGTGTGGAGGGAGTAAATACATGTCTGTAAGTGTGTATGAGACTGTGTGTGATCACTAGAAATAAAAGGATTCAAACTGTCTCATCCATCGAGGCATTTAAGGATCCTTTTGTTTTCCCAACGCTCAAAGACCAGAGTGAGAAAGTCTCAGTAATTTAGAAAGATTTAAATTGATGTCACGCATGACTAAAACATCTTGAGAAACTGATTCATGATTATTTTTTTTTTAAATGTTAATAATATCAACATAAACTTGAACATTAGAACTCCCTAAGGTTGGAAATCATGGTGGTACTAAGTCCTAAAGCTAAAGACAGTGAGAGCAAAAAGGGGAAAGAAAGGAGAACTCAGGATATACAGAGAGAAGTGAAGTCAGCTGAGACAAAAGGGGGTGGAAGAGACAGAACAGAGAACAGCAAGAGACACAAGGCCACAGACGTGGAGAGTGTAAACACTTGGGACGGTGAGAGGGAAGGGGTGAAAGGTGTCCCCACCTCTTCTGGCACCCCTCTCCAGCTTCCATTCTAATCTGACCGAAGCTGCCATAAAATCAGCAGCCCTGCTCCTTGGGTGTAAAACCACGGTCGACTCCAGCAGAGAGAATAACTGAGGAGCGGGGCCGCTAATCCACCGGTCGGCCCTCATGCTTGGGGATTTGGGACTAGCTCCTATCACTTACCCTAAAGGAGGAGGAGGAGGACGATGGAGGAGTATGAGTAGGGGCCAAAAGAAATGTCTGTGTTCTCCATGTGCATCACCTCTGTTCTGTCAATCAAGCCATTGCTTTTTCCTCCTCTGAGTCTCACAATTATATCCATCCATCCATCTTCATCCGCTTATCCGGAGTCGGGTCGCGGGGGCAGCAGCTCCAGTAGGGGACCCCAAACTTCCCTTTCCCGAGCCACATCAACCAGCTCCGACTGGGGGATCCCGAGGCGTTCCCAGGCCAGGTTGGAGATATAATCTCTCCACCTAGTCCTGGGTCTTCCCCGAGGCCTCCTCCCAGCTGGACGTGCCTGGAACACCTCCCTAGGGAGGCGCCCAGGAGGCATCCTTACCAGATGCCCGAACCACCTCAACTGGCTCCTTTCGACGCGAAGGAGCAGCGGCTCTACTCCGAGCTCCTCTCGGATGACTGAGCTTCTCACCCTATCTCTAAGGGAGACGCCAGCCACCCTCCTGAGGAAACCCATTTCGGCCGCTTGTACCCTGGATCTCGTTCTTTCGGTCATGACCCAGCCTTCATGACCATAGGTGAGGGGAGGAACGAAAATTGCCCGGTAGATCGAGAGCTTTGCCTTCTGGCTCAGCTCTCTTTTCGTCACAACGGTGCGATACACAGAATGTAATACCGCACCGGCTGCTCCGATTCTCCGACCAATCTCACGCTCCATAGTCCCCTCACTCGCGAACAAGACCCCAAGGTACTTAAACTCCTTCACTTGGGGTAAGGACTCACTCCCCACCTGAAGAAAGCACTCCATCGGTTTCCTGCTGAGAACCATGGCCTCAGATTTAGAGGTGCTGATCCTCATCCCAGCCGCTTCACACTCGGCGGCGAACCGATCCAGTGAGTGCTGAAGGTCACAGACCGATGATGCCATCAGGACCACATCATCTGCAAAAAGCAGCGACGAGATCCCGAGCCCACCGAACTGCAACCCCTCCCCGCCCCGACTACGCCTCGATATCCTGTCCATAAATATTACAAACAGGATTGGTGACAAAGCGCAGCCCTGGCGGAGGCCAACCCTCACCTGGAACGAGTCCGACTTACTGCCGAGAACCCGGACACAGCTCTCGCTTTGGTCATACAGAGATTGGATGGCCCTGAGAAGGGACCCCCTCACCCCATACTCCCGCAGCACCTCCCACAATTTCTCCCGGGGGACCCGGTCATACGCCTTCTCCAGATCCACAAAACACATGCAGACTGGTTGGGCATACTCCCAGGCCCCCTCCAAGATCCTTGCGAGAGTGAAGATCTGATCCGTTGTTCCACGGCCAGGACGGAATCCGCATTGTTCCTCTTCAATCCGAGGTTCGACTATCGGCCGAACCCTCCTTTCCAGTACCTTGGAGTAGACTTTACCAGGGAGGCTGAGAAGTGTGATACCCCTGTAATTGGCACACACCCTCTGGTCCCCCTTTTTAAAGAGAGGGGAACCACCTCACAATTATAATGTGGCCAATTCCACTCTTCCACGCCATTCCTAAATACGGTGCTCATGCTCTTTCTGTCTGTTTCAATCCTTGCAAACTCATTCTCTCGTCACCCAACTCATCTTCCTCTTCCTCTTTTTACCCTCTCTTTCTCCCTGTCTCTTCCTCACCATCTTTCTCACCAAGCTTTGTTAATACCCCTCTATCTCTAACCACACTGTGAGCCAATTTAGCTCCCCAGAGCCAAGTTGTGAACTTCATTACTGCTGCCAATTCACAGAGAGAGACATCCCAAAGAGTTACGCAGCTATGGCAGTTAGCAACCTACCCATAGGGGCAGGTTTCATAAGAGATTAGGGGTTTATTGCACAGATATTAATATATTTAGTGCTTGAGTGAAATTATTAATCAATTCTCATTTTCACTAACGTCTGTTTTTATTAGATAGTCTGCAATGGAGAGTCCACATAACATACACGAATGGTCCTCAGCTCGACTTAAGGCCACCAAGCAATTACAGCAATTTCAACCAACCACTAGACCGTAAAAACCCACAAAGCTGCCAAACACAGGTACAACATCTGTTATTACAAACAAGGTTTAGGATGCCCTGTTAGTTATGCAGGGGTTTTTAATGCCCCAGGGGATATCTCTTTAGACAACTACTTAAAATGACCCAGTAATTAGTTTGTTTAACTGAAAGTTAGATATTTTTGGGAAATACATGGGAGCTCATATCTGTACGCTAAATATGAATCCACCACCAGCAGCCAAACGATGGGGAATTGCTAGCATGACTCTGTTCACAGGTATCAAAATCAAACCAGCACTCCTAAACCTCCCTAATAACATGTTATATCACCATTTGTTATTTTTTACAAACCCAACATGTTGAACTATTCTTTTAAAGCAAGGGTGCTGTGTGTGGCATACAATAAAACAAATATTCAGGGTTTTCACCATAGTCATAAATATGTGTTTGCAACCTAGCTCTTACCCGGTGCATGCTGGGACAGGTTCCAGTGCCTGCTATTAGATATATGTGGAGAAAAAAAATCATTGGCTAAATTGTCGATGAAAACCACTGTCGATAAGGCATATGGTGGATCAGACTTTTGGGAGAGTCCATGCTGCCTCTGTGGGATGGACCCTATATTTGCTCAGTACATAACTCCCAGAATCGATAGCCTCTTGATTCTGGAGGTGGTGGTGGTGGTTATTAGATGCTGGAATCAGTGTGAGGAGCTAGACGGAGAATGTTACAGAAGCACCTGATTGGATTAATAAAGACCACGCTGATTAGTAATTGGCTGCGACACGGGTAGGCGTGAGCTGGGAGGAAGATGCCTCCTGAATTTTAATGTTAAGGTGTAATGGAAGAGTAGAGGAAAAAAGTAAGAGCAAAAGTAGTTCCTGTGAGTTTTCCAAAGTAGATAGAAAGTGCAAAATGAGGCTGCTGTTACTAACCCATCTCCACGCTCAGGGAAAGCCCCATCCATCTGCTCGCTCTGTCTAAAAGTTGGAGCCTGAGATCGAAGCTGTTAAGGCCGAGAGTTCTACTCACCAAAGTAATATCGTCAATCGAAAAGCAGCGACCACATCTGACTGAGTAACAGGAAAGAAGTAGCAATAGTGCCTGTTAACATTGAGAACAGGATGACAGATTGCTTTAAACCTTGTATGTTTTGGCAGCTCCAACCACCACATTTTTATCTTGTGACACACTAGTGACAATATCTATACTTTCTTATTAAATACCCTTTCTATATGTTTTTCAACTTTAGTTCCTGTGCTGTTTGGTAGTAGTCATGCTCCCCCATATGGTGTGTACCAGCTAATTGACCTTACAGAAGTGAATATGTGCATTGAATCCAGCATATTGTGAATTAGCCGAACCCAGTGGTGCACTGTAGATCTCATCCCGTAGCTAATTATTATCAGCCATCTGCTTAATACAATCGCTCTGCCATCAGCCATGTGGTTATGTTTTGACATTGTCTCTTTCTTTTGGTGCTTTTTTCTCCCTGCTGTTTGTCTAATTTTTCTGTCTACCTTACTATCTTTCTTGCTTCTGCACCTGTTTTTGTCTTTCTGTCTACCAATCTACCAATCTATCTGCTTAGTGTTCTTTATATATACTATCTCTGCTTTATGTTCTACTCACAGTGTGGTTTGTGGCTTATCCAAAAGTAACACTAGCTAAACTGTAAGCATCTCCATTGTACTGCATTAGGTGATTGACTCCCACGCATCTAAAAATATGTAAATAACACAAAACCAGAAATACCACAAGGAGTATTACAAAATTATGTTTTTCTGTATTTAGGGTCAATCCACTCCTTGACTGTTTTACTTTCTCTTCCTATTCTGGCGAAACATGACGCTCAGTCGTACTTGCCTCTTTTCTCATTTTCTTGGCTATAAAGTATTCCATGAATAGTGCTTTCTTTTCGACACAAATAGGCAAACACAACACACACCTGCTCAAATGGCTCCATTCAATGGGCAGAACACATGGATGAAATGACGTTTAGCAACAATATCAGTGAGCTATGACATCCATTATGCCACCTTTTTATGGAGCAGCTAAGCATTTATATCCATCACCGAGAGGTTGTTTTGGGTAGTGGGAGGACTGTAAATTGAGATGGAAGGAGACCAAGCGGCGATGGAGAAGAAGGAATGTGTGGAAATCCAGAGAGAGAGAACGTGACATGCAATTTGTTTATGAGATGCCAATTGAGATATAATAAAGGGGCTAGGAAGGGAGTTGAACAAGGTTAACAAAGACAAAATCTGACTGGCAAAATAGAGAGAAGAGAAAGCAAGACCAGAGAGTTTAATTCAGCTTTGCACACCAGAGAGCAGAAAGACGGTCGACCAAGATGGTTGCGATTGGGCTCTTGACAGAAACATCAGAGTTTCTTTGATTGCCTGCGATTACAGGTAAGTGCAGTGTTTTCACAAAGACTCATTTGTTTTGATAAAGACTTATCCCCTTCCCCAAGAGGGAGGTGAAAAGAGGCTGAGAGAGGATAAAAATAGATGGAAAGAAGGAAGGTGATGAGGGAGAGCTCTCATTGGTATTAGATCTGTTGATGCGAATGCTAAATTATTCCCCATCTCCTGTCTCAATCTCATTTTCTCTCTTTCCCGTTCTTTTCTCATTAACTTTGCATAACTCCAACTCTGCTTTTTGTTATTTCTCCATCTTGTCATCCGTTCCTTTCCAACCGACTTCCTCTTTTACTCTAACACTCCTCATTTCTATGTGCCTCAGACTCTCTGCAGTTAGTCGAGGCAGCTACCAGTCTGGACTGATGACATGCATATGCTGTGATTCGTTGCTGCGCTTACTCTCACTGTTTTTATTGTCGATCATATTCTTCTGGAACTAGCTCCAAAGAGTGAGCTATAAATTGTTTTCAAAGACGTTACAGATCCAGCAGAATCCAATGTCATTCAGAGCTAGACTTAAGCGACAAATGTAACAATCAGCCTAGTAGTGGGTCTACAACAAAGTTTCCAATCTTTTCTTTCCATTGAGCTCATTTTTAGAGTCAGACCTCTTTCTCATGAAGCTCACTGAAAAGTGCATTAACATCCGGTCAAAATGTTTGGATAATGAGACTTTCAGAAATTCTAAAGCAGTGGCGGAAGAGTTCTAGAACCACCCTCCGCCAGGAACGGCACACGTGGCTTTCCTTACATAACAAAGCTGAGTTTTGTACCTTTGATTTCCTCAAACCTTGTGTGACCATGCCAAGGTGTAGCCATTGCTAAGAAATGTAATGTTGAGTACAGACAATTGTCAACCTGTGGGACAAATCAAAATAAAGGCCTAAAATAAGCTCTTCTCTAAACTTTAACACAAATAAAGGCACATTTTAACTCAAACGTTCTTTGAAGACAAACAGGGAATATTTGAGATATATGCATAGACAAAATCATCTGGTGGGAATCACCAGACACCTACCAATACGATATCATCACAATACTTATGCCACAATATATTATTGCGATTTTAAACATATTGCAATATTCTGCGATATATTGCAATTTATAAACTTTTTTTCCAAATTCAAATTTTTCCCAATTTCAAATGATGTCCCCAAAAGGAAACTTTGTCAACATCTGTTTTATCTAAAAGATTCATTTATCTGTTTGTTCATATAACTTTGGTTGTATTGAAGTTACTTAACCCTAACCCTGCAAAATGGGATTGTCAAGCAGACAAACTGACCAACACATATATAATAAAAGATTGATACTTGGTGCCTGTGTATCGATACAGTATTGCCACTGAAAATATCGTGATACTATGCTGTATCAATTTTTTCAACTTTAATCAGGTAAGGGATTGCATATTAGTGGAATGACCGTTATTTGTTGGATGTAATGAATAAAAGGGATCTAACACTTTATGTGGATGTTTCTCTGTAAATGAAAAATAAATAAAATGAATCATTGGTTGATGCTACAGAATAATGCCCTGCCATCCATCAGCCATCCATGATGACCACTGATCATTAATGATAGCATGCATTAGTCACTTGTTTCCACTGTAATGGCTTGCTTTTTACTCTTGGGAGATTCCATTTAAAGCTAACCACTTAGCGTTAGATATACTTCTCAGGGCCACTTCCCTGAGAGGACACAGAGTGAAAGCTGTGATGGACTCCCCATGCACTGGTCAGAGGACAAATCCAGGGATCATAAGGTTATGTTTAAAATGGGAAGAATGGTTCATCAAGTGAAGACTCTTGCTGCTCCTCCTGCATGAAGTTTCCTCCTCGAATGATGTGCTATTTATCACGAGGTCCCTAATTTAAATGTGGCCTTTATTAAAAATACAATGGTAGCTGTTTCCTTTCAAATGAAAAGCTGACAGACCTAACTCTGTGACCTTCTGGTGGTTGAAAACGTAAACATTCTGAAAAATTAAAATTCAGAATAATTCCCTTTTGGGAAATTAAGCAACAGCAAAGTTGTAGTAAAGCTGTGTATGGTGAATAGAGAATGAAACTGTGATGGTCACCTTAGCCAAATAAGTACACAAAATACAAAACAAAATAAGTAATTTGCGTCCAAACAGGAATTAAGTAGTACTGCAAAAAGGACCTTAAAAGTGGACTTGTAGCTCATTAACTACAGCTGATCTACTGTACTTCACTGCCCACCAATTCACCAAAGCATAACATACATTTGACAGTGATCTCCTAATTCTAAGACAGCCACTGGTTTCCACAGACTGAACTTGCAAAGTGTTGAAACCTGTTTAAGACAGCTAATCCATCCTCTGTGTTCCAACCTGCAAAGACATTTTTATTTTTGCCAATGTTATCCGATAGCCAAGTTGTTTGGCATCCATTCCTTCTTTCGAACCCTTCACAGATATTGTGGGGAGAAGAAAACAACAAATGGGCTGTAGAAAGAGGAGATAGTATGGTAGAGCACGTGAAGCTCTTCTGCCCATCACACATCGCCGTCTCTAAAGAGGAGAGATGTTTCCATCACTGAGTAAAGCGGGGAGAGCCCCTTTCACCTTGGAATGTGCTACAAGTCTGTCTAATCTTCTTTCCTCCTTAAAAAAATTACCTTTCTGAAGGGCGCTGGGGTTTCAGGGAATCAATAGATCACTCAGGCTGCAAATGTATTAGCTTACAAAGGAAGGGGGGAGAGAATGGTGGAGGGTTGGTGGCTGGGATGAGCGAATGGAGAAGGGATATAGAAGCAGAGGAAAGGAGGTAAAGATGATGGAGGGAGGCACTGTAGAGTGCAAAAAAAGATGAAGGGAGAGTGGAGGAAGCACAGGAAATGAAGGCTAAGGGGTAAATAGGGTGAGAGAGCAGGTGGAGGCTAGATGGATCACGCAAGGGAACGATGAAATCGTAGAGAAATGAGGCCAGCAGGAAAGGCAAAGGGGAAGTAAATAAAGAAAAGAGAAAAAACATTGCCAGGGAGCCATTAAGTATGGTTAAAAAAGAAAATCAAATAGCAGGCTACCTGTGAACGATTATACAAATAAAATTAAAAGAGAGGCAGGGAGTAGCTGGATATGAGCTGAGTAAGATGGTAGCAGAAACAGGTCATGACAAATAAGAAGAATGAAAGTATCAAACTGTGCAATGACGTTCTAGATAAGAATAATCCCACAATTGTTAGGGTGTATTTATACATTTCAAAATTGACCAAGTTGTTTCCCTGCGTTTTTACTGCAACTGATCATCTGGTGCCGTAGACAATTGAAAATGAAATCTTGAAGGTTTATTAACGCCTTTCAGAGGGACGGGTGTTACAGTGACTGTATATGGGAGTGAAATTGGGACATTTAAACCAGTAGACTGGACAGGGCTTTGTCACAGTTCAGTAATGGTAGCAACAGGAAACAGTAGACGTCACAGGCAGGTCACTGAGAGGTGGCGGCCGGGGTTGTGTACTGAACAGACGAGCAGTCAGAAATCACAGGAATGCAAAAGTTGCGACTAATGATTTGGGGTAACAATCGGTTTAAGTGATCAAACAAAGCACAGCTGTTCAGGGCGGCGCCTAATGTTTACTTTATTTATAGTTTATCATCACATTTTTGGCCTTGTGTTGCTGCTTGAAGGTTAAATGTGTGGC
This sequence comes from Etheostoma perlongum, assembly GCA_026937815.1. NCBI lineage: Eukaryota > Metazoa > Chordata > Actinopteri > Perciformes > Percidae > Etheostoma > Etheostoma perlongum. Next base: position 21,408,849 of record CM049386.1, on the reverse strand, counting down.
CTAGTAAACTATTCCTACTTTACTGCCTTGTTGATACCATTTCTCACAGTAGCATTTATCTTCATCTGCTTTATTTCTCAGGCAGTGCCATTATAATAATTAATTTTAATGAGGTTGAGTGAATTCTCTTTTTATCTAGTCAGGATTAGGATTAATCAACAGAACCACATAGGTATGACAAGGAAATTCATGCCTTTGGAATTTTAATAAATGAATCACAATTTTATACACATTTACATACTGAGATAGCATACTGGTTAATGAGGGCGTATGCATGAGCTATGACACTTGAGAATTGTGTGTGTGTGTGTGTGTGTGTGTGTGTCTGTGTGTGGTGAGATTTCTCTGATTTAGAAATCTCATTGGTTTTGTGTGCACATGCATTCTGATCAAATGAAAAACAACTTATCTGAATATGACATGGTGGCCAACTCTCTCTCTCTCTCTCTCTCTCTCCGTCTCTCTCTCTCTCCCTCTTTCTATCTCTTTCTATCTCAAACACACACTTCTCACAGACAGACCGATCGATACAGTCTCATTTCACACCTTGTGCAACCAAGGTTCTCCATTGCAAAGGCAGCATTTTGGAGCATTTTAGCTTTAGGCTAAATGGTTGTGTTTGTGTATTTGTGTGTGTGTGTGTGTGTGTGGGTGTGTGTGTGTGTGTGTGTGTGTGTGTGTGTGAGAAAGATAGTTGGACTGTGAATGAATGTTCAGACAAGTGTTATGAGTTCCTCCTCCGTTACCCTGTTTCTTACATTGTCATTGATCTGGCTCTCAATTGACTCTCCAACATTTTTTTCTTTCTCGACTTCTTCCTCCTCTCCTCTCCTCTCCTCTCCTCTCCTCTCCTCTCCTCTCCTCTCCTCTCCTCTCCTCTCCTCTCCAGTTTGACGATAAGCCTACAGTTTTATCCATCCGCAGGTTACAATACGTGCAACTGCAGATTAAGCTTCAAGTCTTACTGTAGATCACCAGCAATGCAAGCAACTCCATAAAATAAGGAAACACAGAAGTCAGTGTTAGTGCTCTTAAAGCAATCACTTGACCCTAATAATCATCTTGTAGGGAAGTTAAGGGAAGTTTAAAAGAAAAAGTCCTCTCTTCTGATTTCAACTCTTCTCCTGGCCACTAGTGAGAAATGAAGTAAGACAACAGCAAGCAGGTGGAATTGCCTTTTGTTTAATCTTTGGGACATGTGAGTTTTTAAAATCTGTCCTGGCATAGCCCAATCCATACCTGTTAACGTGTGTGCACACTCCCCTTCCCTCACTTCACATTGGCTGCACTCCACAGGCTGCAGAGTTTAGTAATTGATGTGTGTGTCTGAGCGTGTGCGCGAGTAATCGAGCGGAATCTGACAGCGATTGTCAGTCATCTCACACGGCTCCAATAAGCGTCACGCATATGCCTCCACTCGTGTATATGTCTCTGTGTATGAGAACTGGAAAGCGTCTGATTAGCATCCATCCCTGCATCACCTCTTCTTGAGCCACCTCCAGACAATAAAAACCATTACAGCCACTTTGCTGTACACCAGTGAGCGTTCGTCATCCCATTGCGCTGGATAACAACACTGCAAGATTACTTTTGTTCAGTCATTTTTCATCCTTTTATGTTTCCACTCTTTCTTCACTCATCTTTCATGAACTGGAATCCTGTTTGTGTTTGTTACGTGCACTTTTTAAAGCCCAATTTGTAGGTTTTGTTGTCTGGTGTTGTTTAACGAGTTGAGCGGGATGTCATCCACAGCTGTGTGCCGAATATCTGTCCTCATAGAGTTATATATTTAATCTTTTATATGAAAAACAAACATTGACATGTCTAACTGCCTACCTTCAAATGAACTGCTGTCACAACTAATATTGACCTTAACACGTGAAGACAAATGGTTACATTTGAATAGATTATTTGCTGGCAGAAATGTTCCTGAGTGTGAGCTGCTTGACAGGAAGGAGAGTGGAACGCAGTTACCACAACTAAAGGTTTCATATTTAGGGGGGGACACTTTATAACGTCAAATGTGCTTTGACATGTGCACCGATCAGAGAGCCAGAATCACATCATTATGTGTACACAAACAGAACATCACTCAGTCTGGTCTCAAGGGAATAGCACAAAACTACGAAGAAAAACTAAACTAAGAAATTTGACAGGGGCCAACATTTGTGTTGTTTACCGTGATGGATCATCAAGCCAAGGGTCATTTCCCAGTCAGTGGAAGTTTTTTTTACCATTCACAGGAATAATGGGACCAAATGGCTCCTTTTAAGACAGGAAAACAAGCCTAATTGAACCCATATTTAAAGTGAACTGGGAAAATTAGATAAAAAGAGTAACCTATAGACAGCTGATACAAAGGTATTGGTCCCAGAAGAACGTCAGGTCTCCATCCACTGTTAGACAAACAAAACTACATTTGTCTGAACTATAAAAAAACAGTATTTTGTGTTAAACTATTCAATGTACAGAACCATTTCTGCCCTAAAAAGTTGTCTTGTTTTGTGCGTTGTTGCTGCACCTTATCAGTTTTTGCTTGTGTTGCTCATGATGCTGTTTGTTGTTTAAGTCCACAGTTGTTGACAGTCACACTGCAAACCTCACACATTTGTCCAATTAGTTGGAATATGTTTATGTAATGGGTTAATATACTTTACACATTCAGAATTCTGTAAAACGCGTTTTGCAGCTGGTAAGAAATTAAACTCTAAGGCTGTGTCTCATTCCACATACTTCCGTCAGTACACTGCTAATGTACACTGACCACCTACTGCCGTAGCGCCCGCTTTTGATGGTTAGTATTGTCCCAAAAGGAACATTATGTTAAAACACTTACCGGAAATGATGAGCGGTCGGGTCGGCTCGGCTCGGCGGCTTGGCTCGCCGCCTTTCAAAATCGGACGAATATCTATTAAACTGACCTTTGCCGATCAAAACAACAGACAGATTCAGCACCTGTAAGGCCTATTTCTCACTTATAATGTTTTCAGAAACACGTTCTGGTGAACTATTTTCTTAAAATTTGAGATCGTATTCCTAACAAGCCGCCATCTGGCCGACATTAAGCTCGGTTCTGGAATCCAGGAGAAGCCAGCCTCATGTGACGCGTTCGTCCAATCAGCTGCCAGTCAGTGTCCCTGATCCCTCCCCTTTCCACTTTGTAGTCAAGATGGCGCAGGTTTAGTGAGCGTAGTGTCCATCGTTCCACACTGAACTTTTGGACTGTTTTTAGGGAGTCATCCGGGTACTGTCAGCGCACTTTGCATTATCTCCACTATATACTTAAACCTTGACTGCAACTTTTCACTTCAAATATTTCTTTGTACTACATTTGGTTATCCCAAAGGAAAAAAAAAGCAAAGGTGCAGTACATCTGTATTTAAAACTAATAAGACAGTTGGAGACGCAGATAGATGGAGTTCAGCTCAACAAGTAAAGAAAGGCAAAAGTAGTTTAGGTTTCCATTTGCACTTGAAACTTCAGATATGCATCCTGTCATGTGATTAAAGGCAGTATTTGAACACCCGTGTTTTTCTGTTAGTCAACAATACATATCATTGTTCTGGCTCAACTCCCAGAGTCACTGCTGGGTGACAATTATCAGTTGCTTCCCAACAATGCATGTTCTTTCATTTCTTTTTTTGACATGTGAATAACATCCACCCACAGATGTTTAAACTCTGTGCTCTGAAAAGATAAAATACCACTGCTGTGATCACTATTCAGGGTTCACGTATTTAATATTTTCTTACTTTTAAGGTGTATGCTTTCAGTCAGTGTAGTTTTAGGGACTACTTTCAGCCTGGGTAGTTAGATATTTGGCTGACTTTCCAAATCCCGGGTGAGAAAGTTGAATTTGAATGTTGATAATCTAAGTGATGTTGTATAACAGTTTTAAATGAGTTCATTAGAATCGGTAGACAAACACAGTTACATAAACTGCACACAGCCATCCATATGTGTGTGTGTGTGTGTGTGTGTGTGTGTGTGTGTGTGTGTGTGTGTGTGTGCGTGTGCGTGCAGCAGCATGTGTAGAGTTTGGGATTTTTCATTGTTATTATTCATTGTTTACTTTCTATCGTGCTGTTTTTCCTTCATTCAGTCATGCAGTTTTCCCTCGAACTCTTCTTGCTCCTGTTATCTTAACATTTCTTCATCCCCTCCTTTTTATTCATCATGTTTTTTCAGCCTTTTTTCCCTCATCTTCTTTTTGTCCAACTTCATCTCTGTCTTCATTTTTACGGTAACACCCTTTTTGTTTTTCTCTTCCTCCCTACCTCTCTTTCTGCTCTTATGTTTTGGCATTTATTGTGTTCTGGCTAGCGTGACGGTTGCCTTTTGAAACACGCATGACACGATATTTCCCAATAGCAGGTCATTTAGATGCAGCCGGGGCGGACACAAGGTGTGTGTGAGGGCCAAGCAGCGCTATTGCTTGGCCAAACCCTTATAACAGATTGCACTGCTAATAAACAGTGAAAGGGCAGGAGCAAAGTGGTGTGTGTGTGTGTGTGTGTGTGTGTGTGTGTGTGTCTGTGTGTGTGTGTGTTTAAATGCTTATAGCTCTGTCAGGACCTTGATGAGTTAAGCATTTACTTAAAGCAGCACAAGCGCATTTGCCCACCTACGCGCTTTTATGTGCAGCTTCTGCTGTCATATCTGTACCTCACGGTAGTGACGTTGGATATATATTTCTTTACCTTTTGAGGTTTACTCTGCTTTGTTTCCATAATTCACATTTTGATTGAATTCTAATATCCACTCTTTCCATGAACAATAAGAGAAGCCACTTATTTGAAACATTACACAGCTACTTACCTGGCACTCACAACAAATAAATGTACAAATAAATGTGTTGCCTTCTATAATCATGGGCTGTGCAGGTTGAGCCAATTTCAACAATATAGTAGGAATGCAGATGATTACTCAGGAACCACCTCAGGCTGAGGGAAAGTAAAATATATACTTGCATGCATTTCTTTCAGCAATGCTCTGATTTACATCCCCACTGCTCTGCATATAAACCACTGGGAGCTGCCTTGTGAGCAAAGCTTTCTGTAGTTGGCCACAGGGCAGCTCCAGTGGAGCAGATGGCGGTTCGATGCCTTGCTCAAGGGCATCTTAGAAGTAGCTTGCCTTGAAGGAGGAGCTGTTACTCTTTTGTGTTTTCATCCCACATCTGAGGGCTTAAATTGTCAACTTTCCCTTTAAACACAAGCTCCGTTTTCTATCCGAAATGCTTTCATTTTTTTGTAATGCAGAAAATGCAAGTTATTGATTTCTGAAGGGTACTTTACTCAAGGGAAGTCAGTCTATGTGAAGACAAATTGTCCATGGCGTTATACACTGAAACAGATTTACATTCAGAGGTTGTCACCGCCGCTGCTTACTCATTGGCGTGTCATCGTCACAGCCATTCCTAGGTGAAGTTCAGGCCTCGCTGCTGTGTGAAAATAGGAAATGCAGTCATCAGCATTTACTGGAGGACGAGAGAGAGAGAGCGAGAGGAAGGGTAGGACTGGAAAGAAAGATGGTGAATGACAGAGGTGACAGCATATGAGAAAGGTGAATAGAGAAGGGTTGAGAAAAGGTGGAGAGGATGACAGATAGGAGAGCAGCAGGTGGAAAGAGAACGGTGGAACGAGAGACATGCTTCGAGGGAGAAGGAGACAGACAGCTCGAGTTAAAATGTTGAATTATAGCGTCACCGGCAGAGACAGAGATCAAGAGAACGGCTGACAGTGTGTGCCTATAGGGCTTGTGGTGAACACAGAGAGTTGAGTGAGATAATGAATGACTCCCTCGCTCTCCATGACACACACGCCACACACACACACACACACACACGTATAGACACACATTGAGTTTAGATAATGACATCAGCGTAAAGTCAGCATTGACTAAGTGTAGTCCTCCAGAATAGTGCTCTTCAGCACTACATGACTCTCCCTGCGGCTACTACAGTAAGCACACGAGTGGGATGTGAGATGACGTCCTGAGTGCTCAGCAGGTTTCAGGGTGCAAATCTAGCTTATGACTTTAATGGTATGCCTTTTCTTTCACTTCCTAAGTAGAAGTGTCAGGCTGGACGTTCACCTTGATGAAGTGTCTTTAAGCGAGACACTTCAAGATATACTGCATTGCATAATTATCCCCAAGGATAATTATGCTGCTATCTTCAGGTACCAATAATGGGACTTTGCTTTAAATAAATGAAAATAATAGTCTTTGCACATTTATATTGACATGCACTGAATCAACCAACAAATAGAAGGTCTTTTTTTATTCATTTTTTTGCTTGCAAATATTTCCCCCCCTATTTCTCCAATTTCAAGCTTGAGTTGACACCACAACATTTCTGTTTTTCAATTTTGTGTTTTATTAAGACTGTTATTTTTTCCACAATATTCCTAACTTTTTTGTTTATGAGTTATGCATATTTCATTCAATAGATGTTTTGACTTTGGCTGCTTGAGTTCATTTTAGTGGATCTCAAATGCACTTTGAGAGTTCTTGGTGAAGTGTTGTACTAAATTATATATAGGATAGAATACTCATTTAAAAACATGATATTTTCAGTACAGGAGGCATAGGAAATACCAATTGCAAGCATGCAAGGTTTTTCTCTCTTGTATCCGCCAAAACTTCTTCTTCTTCTGTTCTGTAACTGAGGAGCAGCCCCTCCCCTCTCTAGAAGTTTGGAAAAAAGGTTGTAATTGCAATACATCGCAGAATATTGCAATATGTTTAAAATCGCAATATCGTATTGTGGCATAAATATCGTGATGATATCATATCGGGAGACGTCTGGTGATTCCCACCCCTACCAGTCAGGCAGCAGCAGTGAAACATGGCCGGGAGCCGTGATAACGTTGCATTAATCAGGTTATTTAGCTGTATTTTCAGCTGTATTTAATTTTGTTTACAAGTTACAGATGAAGTCTGGAGATGATGTGGGGTAATTAGTGTTTACTGTTTACATTTTATACACTTTTTGCAGCTAGCTTAATGGAGAGACTATATGACACTAGGTACAGCCTGAGACATAAATAATAAATAAAAAATTGCCTTATTTGCATATTTGTTTAGCTTCTCGCTCCATTGTACCGAACTCGTACCAAACCGTGGTGTCTGAACCGAGGTATGAACCGAACCGTGACTTCTGTGTACCGTTCCACCACTAACACACACACACACACACACACACACACACACACACACTATTTCTGTCATGTATTCCCTCAGAAAGAAGCAACAGGCACTTAAGTGTAATTTAGTGAATGCTCCAATATAGTTAGTGTGTTTATCTGGTCACTGAGGTTCTTGGCCACCCAATTTACAGTGCTTGTGGGTTTTGTGCAGGATGATGCATGTATGTGTGTGGGTGTGTGTGTGTGTGTGTGTGTGTGTGTTTGTGTTTGTGCATAAACAGTGTGTATATATAACAAAGTACAAGGTATCATGCATGCTGGTATGCACTTTTATTGGTTCCCCTAATCTGCATGTTTGTGTTTTCTTCTTTTTTTCTTCTTGTGTGTGTGTGTGTGTGTGTGTGTGTGTGTGTGTGTAGTATATCTTTGCATGTGTGTGAAGGGCCACCCAACTAATAGACAGACCTACATGAAGGCCATCGGAATCAACTCTACAAATAGCCTCCTGTGGTAAAGACCAGTGGACAGTTGAACACACAGTTTTTGTGTAGTGTATCAGTGCAGGATTATGTGCATGTGTAAGTAAGTGTGTGTGTGTGCGTGTGTGTGTGTGTGTGTGTGTGTGTGTGTGTGTGTGTAAGCCTGGTCTATGCTGCTACTGTATCTATATTTACTAAAGAGGCTTGGCAAACAGGTTGAGTAAACATACTGTTTTTAGTTTCCATCACATGCAGGGAAACACTCGAGCTTGCATTCACACACAAAGTGTCTTTCTCACACGGACACATACACACCAATGCAATAAGACAAGAAAGATAAGAAAACCAGTGTTGCTTTCCATCTGTCCATTCAGTGTGCGTGTGTCTCTCTCTCTCATCTTCACGTTCCTCTTCTCAATCAGTCTTTCTATCTTTCTGTTTTTGTCTCTCACATTCTCCATTAAACTTAAATCCTGAATCATAGCTGCATTTTATGTCTGATAGATCAATAATCTCTAGTTTGGGAGGAAAAAAAGTATACTGGAGACAAACAATGGATGGATTCTCACTTCACTCTGACACTTTTGAATAAGTCCTGAATCAACCATCCGCATTCATGCAAACAAAACTGTAAAGACAGCGCAGCCGAATGCCATGCAGAAAAGACTACTAGGACCCAGTTATTCAAAAGTATTTTTTTGCATTGTAATTCTTGCATATTTGAATTTTAGAACAGGGCTAACAAAAAAAAAAAAGGAGAGACTGTGGTCCCCCCTTACATGTTGTCAAGGTAGAAGATGAGCACACATGGGCAGCATAAAGAGTACGGTGTATTTGGTAGTTTCTTGCATTCACCCGCTGAATCTCACATCTCAATTTCCCTTAATGTGAGGTACCAGTGCTAGCAACTGAGGTCCTGTTTGATCTGCAACAAACTGGTTTTCAACCACCAACACATATATTTGTAATACAGTGGTGCAAAAACATTTTCCCAGACTAAGGGTTGGACCTGTCTGGGTGAAAGCCAGGACCTTGTTGGATACTTAACTTTTTTTTTTAATTGAAGTAAAGACATTCTTCAGAATTTTCAGTAATATCAAAAAGAGGCATGCCTGCACACTGGTCAGAGGAATAGGCAATTATTCCTATTATAAGTACAGTATATATAAACATATAACTAATATAATTCATCTGGTTTGGAAGACAAACACCTCTCATCCCACCCGGCCAGAAGCAATGTTTGGAGGGCTCATTATACAACTCACAGACATTTTTCTAGATGTTAGATATCTATATTGTTTCATTTTGTCAAATTCTGTTTCTGTGTTGATGAATGTAGGCCTATTGTGATTCCATGGCAACGGAGCATTCCATCTTGGGGAGTAAATAAAAGAGAAGAACTATAGCTGTATTCTGACAGTGAATAAATGACATAATACAGTCATTTTTCTCTATATTATAGACATCATTTATGATGATCTGTATTCCCAGAGATACCAACTTGTCAGCAGGCACCCATGTCACCCATCGACAGGGGGTGTGCAAGTCTTGGTGGAGTAGTATTTGTGAAAAAAGGTACATGAAGCATGTTGTGAGGGAGAAGAACCCGTGTGATGATTTGCCTCGAGAGATGTCACTTGAGTCAGGGTTGGTTGGGCCTGAAGACTACGAGTTTGAGCATTAAAAAACAAAAAAACAAAAGAGAAAGTGAGCTGACCACACCTCTGTAGCCTGCTGCTCGTCTCTGCTTGACACTGCTTAGCTACATCACTAGCATAACACATCTGAATTGCTGATTATTTTATAAGTTAAAGTTGATAAATCGATTAAAGAGGCAGTAGGCAAGACTTATAAAAATAACTTTCTGTCATATTTCCTGAAACTGACCCAATGTTTGAGTAGAACTACATAAAGCAGGTAATTAAAAGAAAAAAATCCAGCTCCTCTGGCACCACCTACAGCCTGTAGTGGGACTTGCTTAGGAGACCGTTTGTGCTTTAGCAGAATATGGGGGGAGGGACTGAGAAGTTCTTCAAATTATTTGGCTAAATCCTGAATCTTCATAATCCTACCTACATCACCTTTTAATTGATCAACAGAAAACTAACAAATATATAAGTGATTAATCGTTATTTATTGCATCAAAATACACCCAATACATTCCAGGGCTCGACATTAACTTTTTGAGGCATTAACGATTCTCTTGGCCATGCACAAAAGTCACTTGTACGGGTAAAGATTCACCATTTCATAATTATTTTTCGCTAATGCAGAATTCTAACAAACCGTTGACAGCTGGTTTGAAAGGGGCTGATTTACCAAGGGATCCTTTAAAAAGTCTAGCTACTTTACATTAGCTGATATTTAACTACGTACATTTTATCCATACAGATGCTGCTAATGCTTGCTAGGTGCACCGCTGCCGACACTAGCTAGCTAACGTCACTTACTTGTTAACCAAGTTGGGTTACTGCCAGCAGACACCGCAGAACATTACTCCTTCTTCATAACCCACCCAATCGAATTCATCGCTCCAGCTGTTAACACATTTTCTTTCCCTTTTTAACTCGTGCCGTGGTATTGTTGTAAGGTTACTTGTTCTTGGTGCTTTCCCTGGCACTTGGCCGGGCTGCGGAGCCTGAAGAAACTTTACTCTCCACTCCAGTCGCCACCACTGTTCTTCTGAGGCAGCTAAAATGTATGTTTGAACTGCGGGCGGTTATTACTTGGACCGACTCCTGATTGGCTAATCAAAGCATTCTGAGTTGGATGCTGGTTGGTCGGATTGTGGGGAAAAAAATTTATTTGTTTCAAATCTGTAAAATAAAATCGGTAAAATAGACATAATTAGTGGCACTTAATGGATGTAGCATTTTATTTAGTTTGGGGTGGGGCAAGAACATTTCTCTTCCACTTGACCTACAAAACACTCCACTTGTCCCGGACAAGCCTTAATGGCAAGCCCTGCATTCACTGGTCAATCCTTTTCAATGTAAAACTTTGAAGCTTTAATGCTTTTTACTTTAATCAGAAGTTAGATTTTTGGAGTGTGTTTGGACAGACCTCTTCACTCAGACATAAAGAAAAATGATTAATGGATTAAAAATCAAGATATACATAATAAGCATACATTACCATAGGTATAGTACTAATCACATTTATTTCAGACTACATATCACAGGTGTGTGTGTGTGTGTGTGTGTGTGTGTGTGTGTGTGTGTGTGTGTGTGTGTGTGCATGCACTTCTTTCACTGAGGGCCTCAGCTCTGGTTCTGATTAAGTCCCTGCAAAAACACCTCTGTTCAGAACATCACAGCCCGTACATCATACAAACACACACACGCACGCACATACACACACGCGTGCATGCACCACAAGCACACACACACACACACACACACACACACACACACACACACACACACACACACACACACACACACACACACAGACAGACACATACACATGAACACATGCTGCACAGCTCCTGGAGGCTCCCTGTTCACAAAGGGGAGTCTACACCCATCATTCAAAGCCTTATAGGCCTTAAGAATGCTGACACACACACACATACACGCACACGCACGCAAGTGCACAAACACAGAGGCGCACACACACACACAGACACACAAAGTGCTCTGTTTTCTTAGCTTTGATACACTTATAGAGTTCAGAGGTGAGAGGGCTGGAGGTAACGCCGTGTTTTTCCAGAGCTTTCTAACCACCTATATCTGCTTCTCCACACACACAAGGAGGTCCAGATGGCTGGGTGGAGACAAAAACACGCTCACACACAAAGTTATGCTCAATGCAAAAAAAAAAAAAACACACACACACACAATAAGCACATCAGAGATCTGCTACCTGACACAAGTGTGATGAGGCCCAATGATCTATCAGATCTCATCTTGTGTTTAGACTGCCTGTTGGCACACAGCTGCGACAGCGAGCCAAGTTAATGGCCCAGTCTGCCATGTTTAATTACATTAGGCTTTAACACTAATTCAAGTCTGTGCAAAAATACTACCCGTAGGTCATAAGACACAGTATCCGCCCAGGATCGGCTGATCCTACATCCACATTAGGGGAACAGTGTGTGCACTGGCTACTAGTGTAAAACTAACACAGGTTAGATATTGCAGCAGCAGCAGCTGTCCTGTACGAAACCTGATACATAGTAGCTGACGTGTTCAGGTCTTCTCAATCTCGGCCAGCTGAGAGCAGTCACATGTAATCAATGGCTGAATTCATCACTGGGAGCCTAGTGCCGTCATCCCCGTGCACAAGGTTGTGTGATTGTGTGTGTGTCCTTATGTGTGTGTTTATGTGCGCGACCACTGCTACTTCTTAATCGTCGATTGACGTTGTCTTTAGCGACCAATTATAGCCAGAACCTTTGTGAAAAAGGTCACAGCCGTCCAGCTATCAACACTACGCACCAAATGCCAACTTTGCACATCAGTAAGTGTTTCATTAGTTTTGTGTGTGTATGTGTGTGTGTGTGTGTCTGCTGTACTCAAAATGCCCCCCCCAACCACCTCAGCCCTTGTGAGTAATCTGCAGCAACCCTGCACTGCATGATGATTGATGACAGAATTAGCATTGCTAAGCAAAGAAAAGCATTATGGGAATGAGGAAGTTGCATTATTGGATAGGGAGCATGACATCAAGGCTTTCAGTGGCAACAGTTATGTGTGTTATGTGTGTGTGTGTGTGTGTGTGTGTGTGTGTGTGTTTTTGGTTTAAAAAAAGTATAATCTGCAGGACAGTGATTGATGGATGAGGTGCCGTTTTATTTTTGTTATTACGGTCAGCTGGGTCACAGCCACTCATTAACATGTATAACAGTCACTGATGAGGCTTAGGCAAATGTTAATTTTCTCTTGAATTGTTAGATTGCCTTAAATTTGTGGCTTTTTCTGAGTAAAACCTGAGGACTTTGAAATTCCATCTTTAGAAAAAGAATGAAGAAACTCCTGCATACATACTGCTGGTATATGTATTCACAACGTTTAGTTTAGAGATAAATATTGAGGTTGTGCTTCCCTTTGGCACACCTGTCATACATTTATTCGTGCAGAGACATTTTTTTCTTTCTTTTATTTTCCTCATTTGGTGGAGTTATCACTGTGAATTGAAACTCTGAAAACAAAAAAAGTTGTCTACACTGCCTAAAGGTTGTTGGTAGGAGAAATGTGTCAAAAGTAAGTGAGTCAGTTTGTTGAGTGGTGCACAGAACGGGGCCTTATTTCTGCAGCGAGGATCCTTTTGATGCACACGTTTACCCCCTGGACCGGATGCCTTACCTCACATTTTTAAGCTTTTACTTTTCATGATGATTCCATTAGAATATTCTTCCCTGAAAGTATCTGGAGTTATTCACCCATTCTCCCTGTCCTTGGCAAGTTTCCCTTTTGATGCTCCATCATTTGACACATTGTCATGACTCTATTTCTTCTTTTTTATTATTATTTTTTTTTTACGTTGGGAATGGATTTACTCCTTTAGGACGCTCTGTGTTTTAGCTCCAATAGAGGCATTGTGCGGCTGCCTGTTTTGTACTCTCCCCTGGCTGCTGTATTACTCTTTTCTGTTTATATCCACAGCCCATTGCTCCAGATGGTGAGTTGTGCTGCTGTGACAGAAAGAAAGCAGGCAGAGGGAGGTGTGATTTTACAGAGCTTTTACTTGCTCTATGGTGCCAGGCACACTGGTTTCAGTATTGTAAAAAAAAAAAAAAAAAACAGGTGACCTCCAATTACATCCCAGCAGGATAATGCACCTCTGTGTCAGCATTATATAGATTGTTTGCCATCCATACATGTCAATTCAGTACATGACCTAAAGGAAGAAAAGAAAAAAAAAATAACTTCCCTAAAAGCTTTTAAAAGTTAAATAACTATTTTTTTATTTATACATTACGTCAGCGCATGTGCCATGTTTTAACACAGTGGATATATCACACACATGCACAGTTTCCTGCTGACGGCATCAGGAACAACACATTCAAGTCATCTATCCTTAGCTTCTACTGTACATTTGATAGCTATGGTTATTGTTCCTTAGGGGTTGTAAACGCTACTCTCACTATATCTCATAGAGCTCATTTATTACCAGGAGGATGCGTCTCTTTATTTTCTCTGCAGACACATTCGTAATGACCTATTCTTTTTTGTGACCCGTTTTCAATTTTGAGGAAAAAAGAGAGAAATGTACTGAGTGAGCATATTGTACATTAGTGGACACAAGGTTGTTATTTCAAGGGACAAAAGTTTTCCATTACAAGATGTTCTCCAGTGCCATTTGGCCAAGCGATGTTCCTGTGTGACATTTCCTATTGTGACAGTAAAAGGACCAAAGAAAGAAAGTATGTGCGTACCTTCAAGAGATGCCTTCTATTTTCTCTCACAAACACACACACCCCGGCCCGCCTAGTGAATTTCCCTCCTGGCTTTCCAATTTAAATGCAAATGTTCCCAAATCGGACTCCACAAAGACGCAGAGGAAGAATCATTTGACGCAGCGATGAATTATATATTTTAATTAAGCAGCCAAAAAGAATCACTCCTATTCAGCCCTTTCCCCTCCAATAAGAAATGAATAAATAAACATGGAAGAAGGGACGGAGATCTGGAGGAAGAAGAAGAAGAAGTAGAAGAAGAAGAAGAAGGGAATTAATGGGAGGGGTGGGTGGATGGAGTTTTTGCATGGAGTTTGTTTGACTGCAGCACTAACCGCCCATGGGCTGTCATTATATGAGCCATCTGAGGCTGTCACATTTCAAAACTGTATTGTTTGCTGATAGACGGGCTAAATACCCTCGCAGTTTCAAGCACGCACACACACACACACACACACACACACACACACACACACACACACAACCCATTTGGATTTTGAAACCAGCACTTGAAGAGCAGAGATGGGGATTGTGATGCTCTGACAAGGGATGCAATTTTAATTTCACCCCCTGTCACTCTCCTCAATATCTGCTCAGATGAAATACATATGAGCTGCCAATCACTCACACATACAAATAGACACACAAGCGCACACAAACACACACAGGCAATCGCTCAATCATATGCGTGCATGCAAACTTTCAGTTGCTATTTCTATATTTCAAAGTCACAGGTGCAAACATACGCTTATCTTTAAATGTGTTGAAAACTAAAAAAAAAAATAAGAGAATTGAAACACTCAGACCTATTAAAAATGGGAAGATTGACACACACACACACACACACACACACGACATGTATGGGAAATGGTCATGGTCTTAGGAAAGTAGCCAGATACGGACACTCTACATCAGAGCTGCAGCGATTAGTCATCTAATCAATTAGTTGATCAACAGAATCGTCCACTATTTTGGTAATCAATTAATCGTTTATGACGATGCTCTTTGGAGCTGTCCTGCTTCTCTGTTTTATCATAATAAGCTGAATATATTTGGGTTTTAGACTGACACAACAAGACTGCTTGGACTTTGAGTAGTCTCGCATTGCCAGACCTTTATCCACAGCGCTGCCGAGGAGGGTCTGGCTAGACCACACAGCATTCTGGGATGGGAGAAAAACATGCTCTGGTTTATTGGCATTTTTTTATCCAGTTAACCATAGTCCTCATAAATCCACTGGAGTTTCAAATGTCAACACAAAGAAAGCGGCAGGGAACTGACATCCGGCCTAAAAAGAGTGACATCCGGCGGAATTTACGGTGGCACCTGAACAATCCCGGGAGTGTAACGTCGACATAGATCAAACGATTAATTGATTAATCTGGAGAAAGATCGACAGATAAATCGATAATGAAAAAGAAAAAAAAAACATTAGTTGCAGCCCAGTCTACAACATGGGCAGCAGTGGGCGTGTACACTTGGCAGACTCACGTTGTCGTTGGGTGTCTCGTGTGTCTCAAAACAGCATTTAGGTTGTGATTTTTTATATTACAAACATCTTCAGTGCTTAATGATTTCTAATGAGAATGATCTCCTAATAACTCTGGGTAACACTTTACTTGAAGGTATCTACATAAGAGTGAAGTGACTGAACACATGATACATTCATGACACATGACCCCTAACCATAACCATAACCATAACCATAACCACAACTTGTCATGACAAAACCAACTTACACTGACACTTACTAAAAGAAGTGACTTGTTCATGTTTATGACACGGTCATGACAGTGTCATGTCACTCTTATGTAGATACCTTCAAGTAAAGTGTAACCTTAATTTGTGTTGCTTTGACATACACACCTTTTTTTGTTACAATTTATGTCATTTGAAAATCTCAGAATTCTTTCATGTATGAATAATTTGATGTGAACGTTGTAACAATTAGTCTTGTTTGAGTATAAAAGCTTTTCCTTTTTTTTGCATTTGATATACATGTTTAACGTCTTACGGTTTTACTGCCTTTTGACATGTAAGTGCTATGTAAGAGCTTTTTCATGTTCTTGAATGTCGCTCAGCAGTACTTAAACATGGTGCAGTGGTGTTCATGTTTAACGTTGGCAGAGGGAGACAGAATGATATAAGATGAGGGAGGAATATAAAGATATATACAATACTGTACTGAAGAGAGTGCAGAGAAATGGGAAAAGAGAAGTGGAAATGTGTTGACTAAGTATGAAAAAAAAAACATGGTGAAGCTAAACAAAGACCAAGAGGTAATGGGAGATGACAAGGGGTTTGTAGCAGCGAGAGTATGGCATCAAAAGAACAAGGACATTTACTTTCTTTGCTTTGCCTCTATTTAGAGTGCTCACTTTGTTCTGCACATGCAGACACACACACACACACACACCTTACTCACTGCACGTCTCAGCAGCAAGCAGATAACTTGAGACAACCTTTGTTCAGCTGGGAGAGATAGTTGGCTCTTTTACAGAGAGAGGACAGGAGACGGAGGAACAGCCCAGAGAGAGAGAGAGAGTGAGAAGAGAGAGAAGGAAGCCACATTTTAATGGGAAGACCTGGGTTCAGGCCCTTTTGTTGGCTGCCATCCGGCTCGCTCAAGTGTCCTTGAACACCATGATCCAATGGAGTTGTTACGCTGTAGCTGACCCAGACCTGTACCTCACACCGTCCACATCTGAGTGGAAGCCAGGAACCTAAAAAGCAGTTTCCCAGTCGTCTCTAAAGCTAATTTATTAGTACGTCTTATGCCTGTTGTCTAGGAGACTAAATCCAATCTCTGTTTACAAACTGTATCTGGCAACCTGGCCCACAGCCTGAGACGCCTCACAGATGGACTAGGTGGTTTAAAAAACTTCAACATACTACAACTTCTAACCTGTTCATTTACAAGGAGAATTGAAAGAGAAGTTTTGGGAACATTGATAACTCTCTCATGTCTGCACGCTTAAAATGAAGCTTACTACTGGTTACTGATTGTGTGTGTGTGTGTGTGTGTGTGTGTCTGTCTGTGTTTGTGTGTGTTAGTGTGTGAAGCGGGGGGGGGGGGTTGACGAGACAGTGTGTGTAGCTAAGCCACGTGATCAAGATCTGCCAAATTCGTAAAGTATTGTGTTGTAGGTCTCGAAAAAATTTAAATGGGTCTTAATTTTCCTACGTCCATGTAACACTACCTCTAAACTTTTTGTTTTAAAACAGACTATTTTTGAGTTTAGACAGAGCACTTTGATTTACTGTATTGTTGTCTTTTCATCTCACTGAAATTAGTATATCATATGTACCGAAAACTATTTCTTTTGCAAATAGAAAAAGGGTGATTTAAAATGAGGAGACAATAAAGACAAAAATAGCAAAGGACTGAGACCGGGGGACAACAACATGAAGACACAAACGCATGAAAGTATATGAAAGCACGAGATGAGAGCACTTTTCACCTCCTACATTTTTAATGTATACATTTTTTTTATTGGATTACATGTTAATCTTAAACAACAATGATGCAACGGGATGCCCACGAAGTATTGTTGTTTCACAGGAAAGCTGTGTGTTTGTTTATGGTGTGCTATACCTTTAAGAGCTGCTGGCCAGAGCCCATCCCAGAGAGGATGGACCCATTAGGCTGATGAACAGAAAGAAAGAGAGACAGGGACACACATAAATAGAGAGGGAGAAAGGTTGTACAGTTTAGAGGATAACAACAGTGAGAGAAGTAAAGACATGAGGGAGTTTGACGAGTAGGAACGAAACGGCAAAGGACAGAAAAAAGAAGACCACTGAAGGAGCTGTAATAGTGAAAGGAGATAGAGAGACTGAGAGAGGACAGGAAGCAGCTATCTCTCCATCTCTTACGAGGGGTTGTAGGCGTCTATGGGTCTGTCAGTCAATCAGGAGGACAGGCGGACTCACTCATTCGCCGGCTGTGTTTCTCTTGTGCGCGCTCACGCTGATGACTTTGCTGTGTGTGTGTCCACAGATGGCCAACCTTGTGACATCGCTGTGCTGTGTAGTTCTGGCCGCGGTGGTGGTAGCCTACGCTCAGAGACGCAGTCAGCTTGGTGAGTATGCATTTTATCTTCTGTTTCATTATACTGGATGTCTTATCTGCTGAGGCCTGCTACGCTTCTTCTTCTTCTTCTTCTTCTTCTTCTTCTTCTTCTTCTTCTTCTTCTTCTTCTTATTATTATTATTATCTGGTTACTGTGTTCCTCTCTATTCTCAAAAAGTAAATACTGTTTGACTGTAATTTATCGTACTGTGCTCTTCTCTTCCTCTCAACTTTCCTGTATTGTACTTTTTTAAACTTCTCTCAACTTTGTACTACACAACTTAAATACTTCCCCTTCTTCTGTGCTCAAATTGTCTTCGCTCTTCTTTAATTGAATGGTTTCTGCTTTTATAATAGGTGGCCGTCAATTTCATTGACAAAGCCAGGGATCTTCCTCATTTGCATAACGTTGATTTTATGCTTCTTGAGATGTTCCTAGCAATTTATTTTGCTTTTGTTGTTGTTTTGGGGATTCAGTTGACTGGTGGATTTAGTGTAAGGTTTGCGGTGTGTTTCTGGGTGTTAGCGGTGATTTTGCTGTGTGTCATTTGGACGGTTTAAGCTACAGTAGCTGGTTACTTGCTGGGAGGTCAAAGGTGGCAGCGGAGTGGAATGGAAAGGTACCTGTGAGAAAGTTCAAAATTCACTTTTCCTCACTCACAGACGGAGAAACAATAGAAGACCAAATCGTCTTGTCAACACAGCACTGCACGTTGCTAATATTTAGGCCTGCATTACCAAGTCTACTTCCATAACAAATAAGGGTTCAACAAAGGAGCCAGTCAGGTCAACTGATGCTCATGACCGTGTTTCAAAATGATTTGTGTACAGAGGTTTCCAGGAAGAGAAACTGAGAAGACCTACATAATGCAGTGACTGCTATTCTGAGAGTTGCCTCAAGATGCATGGCCATAAATTAGATTGTGTGTCTGTGTTTAACAGAGTCAATTTTTCACTTGACTTTTAGTAAAGAGTGGCCTTGGCTTATAAGCCAATAAGGTTGGGCTGTTAAAGTCAGCTGACTCAAAGAAAGAGTCTAGGGAAGTCAATAAGTCCTCAGTGACGCACATGATTATGTCACGAGGGACTCACACGCGCACACACACACACACATACACATACTCACACACACACACACAGTGTGTGGCACTATCTTTGTGGGGACCCGCCATTGACATAATGCATTCCCTAGCCCCTTACCCTAACCATCACGCCTAAATGTTAACCCTAACCATAATCTACTTCTAACCCAAATCCTAAAACCAGGTCTTAAACCTCAAACAGCCCTTTAAAGTTGTGGTGTCCAGCATTTTGGCTGCTACAAAGCTGTCTGCATACTGAACTCCTGCTTTTTGGACCCCACAAATGTAGTTAAACACACATACACTAAACAGAACAGAAATGGCCGAGGAAATAGGAATGTTGTCTTTGGAGATTAGGTGAAAGTAGCAGAGAATGTAAGTGAAAGAGGAAAGAAAAACAATAAATGAGAAGTGGATGAAGACAGGAAGAAACTGAGAAAATAGAGAAAGGATGGAAGGCAAATGGAAACAGCTTGAGAATGAAAGTCAGGAGGAATACCAATAGATGCTTGAAGGGAAAGAGTGGAGGTTAAATCAATGGAAGGTGAGACATCTAATCTTTCTTCAAGTCTGTCTGAAAACTAATTTGCTATCGTTGATAATATAACTGGGTTTAATATTGCTCATTTTATTGTAATAATGCTTATTTCTATTTATAAAAACATGGATAATTAAAACAGACTGACTTCACTGTATATATTTTAATTTTTTTTTTTCAAACCTAAGCTGTATTGTACTAATCTCTCCTTATCTATTTTTATATTTTGTGCCATGCAGAAAAGCCACAAGGAGGTAAGGCAGAGAGAGCAAGCAGTGTGAAGAGAGAAAAAGGTGAAAGGGCAACACTTAAGGGAATACCAGATATGGATAGACTGGAGAATGAATAACACGAATGGAAGAAAGAGAGCTTTCAGGTCTATCTTTGTGAATGTGTGTGTGTGTGTGCTGTATAACATTTGCCTTTGTTTTTCATGCTACATGGAATCAGCTGCCACATAGACAAAAAACACACAGATGCCTATCATACCACACATGCAAAAGTACATATTAGTATACTGTAAGTAAATAAGTATTACTGGTGTACAGTTAGACCTAAAATGTTATGCACACACATATATATATACACACACACATACACACACACACACACACACACACACACACACACACAACCTTAAACTCACACAGAGACAAAATTATATTCATCTGCCTGTCTTGGAAAGGGCCTAGTTCCTCCGACAAATTGTTAGCCAGTTTGATTGACAGGATTCCCTGGGGTATGTCCCACTTTGCAGAGAGTGTGTTAACACACACAGAGTAATGCATGTGCGCACACATATATATGCATAGATGGATAGAAGGGGGAATGAACCCTCTTGTTAAGTCTCACTCAATTTGTAGAAAATGCACATACAGAGGAAGGCGCACATGTGTGTGCGTGTGTGTGTATGTGTGTGTGACACTGAGTGTATAGGAAATCCATTTGAGAGTTCATAATTAATGACAGCAGTGCTTTGCCGAACAAAGATGATGAGAAACACCGGTAGAAAACGTCCACAGACTGAGTCAGACAAATAGATACAAGCTCCTTCTAGACAAATGTCATTGTTGTCTGGAAGGAGGAGAAAATGGGACGTGAAAGAGAGGCAGACAAGTGAGAGAAAGACACAGACAGAGACTTGACAAAAAAGACAGACAGGGAACAAGACATTGTGAAGCAAAATGGGGCAGAGAGACAGAGGAGCAAACATCGCAAGAGCTCATTTGAAAGATATCGGACAGAAAATAGTTGAACACATTCATGAAGAAATACACTTTTGAATGTTGACTGATATAAGGAAAGCAGCTATCCCAATTTGTGTCAAGCACATGTTGGGTGTATTCCATGCATTTATTTAAATATTCATTAAAATAAAGAGAACGTCAAACATTTTGTGTGTTATCAGCAATAATCAATGTGATTGGTTGCAATGAGATTAAAGGCACAGACATACTTTCCGGGTACGGCATCCCCGTACACCTGCAGACTTCTACCGGTCATGCAGATGCACGTGCAGTTCCATTCTTACATTTTTTGGGGTTCTGCATCAAAAAACTAATAAATCAACTGCATTAATGATTTAATACTAGATATTAAAATCTGAGTAATGCTACAAATGCTACCTTTCTGATGTGTAATTCGCCACATATTTGTTGGACAAATGTAACTATATACTGTATCATTTAAAGTAGGCTATATTTGCACCTGTATTGCATTATTTCTTATTTCTTTCTATTTTGTGGTTGATACTGAGGAAAGTTCATTGAATGTACCATTTCCAGTCACTTTTTTTTATCATGTGATTCATGTTGACTCAAACAAGACAACCCTGAGATGGAAGCCCCAGCCGTGTAAAACGACAGGCCCCGAATGAAACATCACTTTAAACAACAGAGGGAAATGAAAATAATTGAAAGCTTTAAACCCACGGAGAGAAAAAGAATGAGACTCAAAAGTCATGCCAATTAAGCTTGAAGAATATGAATTAGATTTTTGATTGCCAGTGAAAAATAAAAGATGAGGTTGTTAGAACGGGGATGGGAAGGATATCAGGTGGGCGGAGAAGACACAAGGCAGATCCAGGGAGGGACATGAGAGGACACAGAGAAGATGACAGATAAAGGGACAAGAGAGTAAACGCTTGGGAGACACGGAGTCAAAGATGGGTGTCGACAGCAGTCAAACAGTTCTTTTTATGGTACATTACTTATACACACTTAGCCCCTGTTATCCATATGCAATAGTAAAGCATCCAATGCTAACCAGTACTTATACAGAAAAGAGTGCTACTCTACTGTCAACAAGCCCTTCCTGGACTATTTACAGGTTTTCACATCTGTGTTGACTGTTAAGTATTTCCCTACTGTTTTTAAGCAATATGCTGAATGTCAACTAGTAGCAGACAAGTTGTGTTGCCCTGCAGAGCCTGACCTCTAAGACACCCTGTGGTCGACTCCTGTCAGCAGAGCAAAGGGTCATGAAAAATACATGTTTTTTAATGCAAGCCCTTAGGCAGCATACGTAGTCCCATGGTGGCGAGGTGAGCTTCATCAATATTTGCTAGTTGGCAGTCCTTGAGTAATGAGGATATTCACATTATTTGACATTGTACTGTCAAGAAGACATAATGTTGGCTCTTGTTGCCTTGCAGTAACTTCACAAAAACCTGTGTGTTGCACAAAGCTGCTTTAACAGTTTGTTTGCACTATAATTTAATGTTTAGTTAAAGATTAGAAACAGCCTATGCAAGACAAATCATATATAATAGCGGTCCTCAAAGCAATGATGTAAAAACACAATAAACTAAGATGAAGGGGTCAAGAGGGTAGCCAACTTTTCAAACATCTGCTTCTGATGGTTGACTAAAAATTATACATCTGTTGCTTTAAAGCAGACCATCCATCCATCCATCAACCTTCCAATTGAGCATGCATTGGGATAAAGGTGCTCTGTACCCCTTTACTGGAAGCTAACACATATAGACAAACAAACACATTAGATTTCCAAAAAAAGGCAAATTGGTTCCTAAAAAAACAAGACCCAACTTGGAACCTTTCAAAATTACTATTCACTCGAATTGGGTCCACATAAAGTCCTGTTCCATTGCAGATGGATGGATGGATGGATGGATGGATGGGTGGGTGGGTGGGTTGTTTTGGGGTCTCTGTGTCAATATGACCAATACACAACTCTTTTTGACCACTGCTACACACTAATAGCTGGCTCATCATGTCGCTGCCAGTGTTGGTGTTCTCTGTGTTTTGTGTATGTTCAGGACCTCATTTCCGAGTGTTGCCAAGTTCCTTTTGGACTGCACATTGGTTTCGCTTAAGCAAAGGTCTGTTTCGAATCATGTCAAACATCAGTACATTTGCAGTCAGAGCCATTCGAAAACGTGTACGATTAACCATGAGGTGAGTGCATTAATTTGTGTTTGATGATTGATGAAAGACCGGCTAAAAACCCGAACTTGTTCATGGTACATCTTTACACACAGTTAAAAAGTAGATTTTCAAATGAAACAAAACCCATTACTCACTCATGGCTGCTCTGGATATTTCTGTTTCTTCCAGATTATGTGGCACTGATGCTACAATCACACACATTAAACATACAAAGTGAATCCTCTCATGCATTGAGAACCTGAATATCGATCACATAGATGGCCAACATTAGCCTTATGTTATTTCACTATTATTATTATTTTTCTTAATCTGTCTTTGCCTCTCTTTGCACCTTTTTACAGTCTCTCTGTTTCCCCTGATACCTTCTTCCTCTTTCTCTCTGTGTGTTTCTCTCTGTGTATCTCATTTGTATCTGAGATCTACCAGAAAGTCCTAGTCTAAGCAATACAATGTCATTAACAGGGTGCCTCACACAGTAAATACTAAGAACGAGCACAACAAGATTACCAACGAGCAAAGTACAAGAGCATTCAGTGGTGAAGGACAGCAAAATGGATATAGACATGATGAATGAGGAAAATCTGGTGCAACTGACATTGGGTTGGTTGATTTTGAGTAAATGTTCTATTTTGGTTTTCATGACGGAAACGCACACACACACACACACACACACACACAAAGAAAGTGTGTGTGTGAGAGAGAGAGAGAGAGAGTGAATATGGTGACATCATGCTTTTGACTGAGAAAGCATGTTATTTATGGTCCATATCCTGATTGAGAGACAAATGTTTCCACTCATAATCATTCCCTCCATATCTCTCTCTGTCTCTCTCTCTCTCTCCCTCCCTCTTTATATGCCTCTCTATTTTCCCTCCCTCCTCCTGTCTCGCTTCTCTCTTCCTCCACTTTACTGTCCTCATCTTTCTGACTTACTGTATCACCCATATCTGCCATCCTTCTCTTCTTTCCTTGTCTCTATAATTTCTTTATATGACTTCCTGTCTCTGGATCTTTTATTTTTTCATTCACTCCATCCCTGTCTCCATCTCTTCCTCTCCCATCTCTCAAGCCATCACCCAAGTGGTCAAAGCAGATTCATTACCCATGACATAATTATCTGCTGACGCTACACAAACGTCACAAAATATGTTTGTGCGTTTCATCTCTGCGCTTTACTGGGCTTCTTTACCTCACACTGATTCCATCTCGCTAATGTGGACAGAGGCAGAGATCAGGAAACAGTACGGCAGAGGGAAAGGGAGCAAATGAGAGACAGCGGGAGAGTAGGAGGTTAACGCTCACACTAATTCCATAGTATTACAGCTGTCAAAGCTGTATTTATTTCTTGAGCATTCTACACGTGCTGCTAGGACTCTAACATGCCTGAGCGTACGCTTTAGCCTTTTTATCCACACCCTTGTTAATGAAAACATGTCAAATGCTCAAATTAAATTAATACTTGCAATCTTTTTACCCCCCCACCACCATTATTCTTGACAGCCCTCGCATGTAATTCATATGCATGTGCAGATGCTCATTTGGGCGAATGCAATTAGCAGTAATAGCAACAGCAGTCCAAAAGGAAGAAGGAAAATACACAGTATTTACTATATGTATATAATTAGATATATTGTTGTTGAATAGTGTTTTTCCAGGTCATTATTTATCTTTTGGCTTATTAAACCCTGTCTTTCCATGTTAATAATGTGAGTATTTACTTTTCTGTAGCTTATAGTCTGAATGGAAATGCAGGACATCATGCAGGAATGGAATGTAGCTACTGCAGCTATTGCAGGGACTAATGTAATAATGATGACTTTTATGGAAGCAGAGTTTTTAAGCATTATGATTGCCCGTTTTTTCTCCTGTCACCCAGTCGGGAGGATTCTTCACACAAGTTTGTTGTTTAAGTGATTTTAATAATAACACAGAAGAAATGGAACAACCGAGACGCAAAGAAATATTACCAGACCGTGCATATTCACAACCCACATACGTATAGAGTAAGAAAACTCAAGACAAGTCAGACAAACTCCTTGGGTTTTAATGACACGCTCAGTGAGAGATGTTGAACTATAAAGTCCCCCCTGACAGACCAGATGAATGCTGTCCAAACTAAATGTTCTTGTGTTGACAGCATTAGAGAGATCAGCTGCTGTTTGTGATGTGTGTCTCTGCACTTTTAGGAGAACAAAAGACAAATCTAGACCACTAAATGGAATCAATTATTCATGAAATGTAACCGCTCTGTGATGTGTGATCAGAGAAAACAGCTATTGTAAATAAGTAAATATGCACAAAGATTGATATCTGTGTGTAAGTGTGACTGCCTGTATTTCTTGTATGTGTAAGCCATGTATCACACTCATTATTCTGAGTAGCACTCAGTGTAATCAGGGTTCTCTGTTTGGCTCGCTGTTTGTATTAAATTCAAGATGGAGCTCAACCAATTGATTGACTGACTGGATTGTCAGATGGATTACAGTCAGACTGACTGCATGACTGGCAGGGAGGCGAAGTGAAGCAACACTAAGAAAAAAAGCGACCTCAAGGAGGTTTGTTTTTTCCAATTCGGTTTAGTTTGTTTTTATTTGCTGGTGGATTTATTTGACTTTTTTTTTGGAGTGGATCTGAATCACGGGGTGGATACAGATTAGTTTTCACTTTTGTTAACATTGCGAGATATGGAATTTGTGCTACATTCATGTGGTGTCAGAATAATTGGAAAAATGAATTCCTGACTGGTTAAAAATTCACACATTAAAATTGTGAGATAAGGCTTGCCTTGGAGGAGATCTGTGCTCTCTCCGCGTGCTCTAGTAACAGAATAAAATAGTGTTCATATGTAAATGTGTAAATGTCCTGAGATTTGTATACTTTTTAATATTTGTACAGTATTGCATGATAGTCAAATGATCCAAAAGTAATAAATTAATCTGACCGTTTTTTTAACTGTAATTAAATATGCTGTATTTGTAGGGACCAAAGTGTGATCACTAGCTATATTAATACCATATTGAAAACCAATGCAATCCCCTTAAAAATATTTTGTCGTACCTAAGTTAATTCACTAGCTGAGTCACTGTTTAGACGGTTGGCTGGCTGGCTGGTCAACTGACTGTTTTGCAGAGTTTAACAGTATTGCATCCTTTTTAGAGGACCTGGAGGCGGGAAGAATGAAACGTGAGCGACTACTTGGCCAACTGAGTGCCTTTCTATTCCAGAGACACTGTGTAGATACAGCAGCTGATAGGGTGGTTTTGATTGGCTGGTTAGATCACAGCACTGATGAGTTGTTGGATTTGGTCATGTGATGGAGTTAATTAGTTAACTGACGTACAGACCATAGTTTATATGTCTTTGAGTACTAAGAAAATACACTATAATTCACATGTAGGGAAGGAGGAAGATATTGAAATGTGGGAGCTTTTTAAAAAGGAAAAAAAAGAGACTGAGTATTTAAAAGTTCTTAGTTGTAACAGGAACTCATAGGGTACAGAGAGGCTGAGCAATGAGAAGCTGTCTCTAACATAGTTTGGCGAGATTGTGTGTATGTATTGGCATGTGTACTCAGCCGTGTGCTGGCACCAGGGCATCGATTAAGACGTGGAAAAGCAAGTTTTGTGAAATGTTATGCTAGGGTAGGTAGTAACCGGAGTTACACACGTCGTGTGTATGAAATGTCTTCATCGTCACTGCGCTGCATTTTTAAGAACTATGATTTTCTGGCCCAGGTCCAGCAGGCTCCGTCTCACACGCTATTACTCTACCAACTGAATTTAGTTGCATTCAATAACTTCTTCTGTGTTTTACACCGTGGCGGCCACAATAACAGAGTTACCAGCGGAATCACTGGTACAAATACAGGTTTACCCCTCATACTTATATATAATATACAGCTGTGTTAATAACTAAAACTAATTAAAACTGTGGACAAATGTCAGAAGTGTGGACCGGCGCTGTTTGGCAGGGCTGTGCGGAGAGTAAGACGAGAGAGAGTAGAGGAGAGATCCCAACACAGGCACGGCTTTACAGAAGAAATGGGTCATGTAACGCAAATTAAACCATATCCATATAACAACATTGCAGCGGATGCGAGCTAGAGGAAAAATATTACTCGCGCCCTCGAGCCCCGTGAGCTAACAGACACTAACTAGCACTGGTCACTGCTGTTGTCTGAAAAACAACACAGACGGGACTCAATGTCGCGATTACTAGGAAAGTGGTAAACATTGAGACCGATGTATGACGACTGCTATCTGTTGTTTCCTCCCGTTACTCTGTTCTCCTTGACTGTCTACGTCTAGAAACTAAACTGCGCAGTGCAGGGAACAACTGACTGGCTCATGATCAGACAGTGGTTTATGGAGAGGTAGGTTGGCTTTGCAAAAAAAACCCGAAGCGAAAATTTGATCGTGGGAAGTCAAAATCATGATCGTAAATAAAATTCGATTAGTTGTGCAGCCCTATGTTATGCTGTTCATCAGTGGTGGTTATCGTCGTCATCAGGTTACTCAAGGAATGAATGTTCAGAGTTACATTCAGCAAATTTAGATATTTTATCAACCTGAAACTAGATCCAAGACAATAACCAGCTTTCGGAATCATTTTTAATGATGATTCCCCCCGACTACACACACAGAAACATAATCATCCACTTTAACAATCAGCCTGTATTTTCTCTCCTAAATATTTGTCACTTGTTGTGAATCTGAGTGAGAGACAAAAGACAAATTGGGAAAAATAAGGAAACAAATATCCATGGAATCCAGTATTGTTAAGTAGCCTAGTGACTGGTCTGTAATTGGTCCAGCATAGACGCAGGGTTCCCGACTGTCAGATAAAATCTGTCTGGTAATGGACCATTTCCAACCAATCATGGTCCTTTATGCTAAGATATGGAATCTCAGAATCTCACTGTCTGAGCCCGAGTGTTTGCGTGTGTGAGCTTGTGCATGTGTGTATGTCCTGTCCCGCTCCTTTAATTTATTAATATATTAGAAAGGTTTCCCAGTATAGCTTTGATCATGGCTCTCTCTCTCTCTCTCTCGCTCTCTCGCTCTTACTCTGATGGCTCCTACCCAAAAGTCTGATGCCGTTTAAAACACTATACATCGGCATTAAAATGTCAGCTTGTCCCAGTGTGTGCTGACTACTAACACCTTTTTGATGAGTAAGTGATACCCAATAACTTTGTCTGTTTTAGCTCTGTGTAACCTTTGTGTATTGACAGATGATATAGCTGTAGTGCTGATGATAGAGATGATAGGACAATTTCAGCGGAGTGTTTCCTTTTGACACTCTTGATCTGGACTTTTCCATTTAAAAAGATGTTTAGAGAATGCATCACAGCTGGAAGATTATGAAGGCAATGGGGTTATTCTTTTTCAAGAACATTTTTTGGGCCTCTTCTTCATTTATATGATAGCACAGCTGTCGATTTGTCCGGAACAAGGGGGAACGAGAGGGAATGAGAGGGGGGACAACATGCAGCAAAGGGCCGGACCGAATCTTAGAGAATCTAAAAGCAACGTTATGCAACTTTTCCCTCTTTGGTCTTCCTACAGGTTATGTCATTTGAACTAAACATTGTGCGGTTGCCGCCTCGGTCCCCCCTGCAGGTGGCCTCATTGGAAGTAGGGGCGAGGGGGCACGAAGAGGGAAAAGTTGCATAGTGTTGCTTTAATGGTGAATGCTTCTAAAAGAAGTTAAAAGGGTGTAAAACGAAAACTAGGAAAATCCACTGGTATTAATGACTTTCCTAATTAAACTTTAAGGTCACCCTCCCATTCTTAATGAGAGAGTAATGGCCGTCCTTGAATAAGTAAATATATTGTCTGAGACAAAGAATGTTTTTGTTAGGAAAGACAGGGCCTGTATTGATCCAATTTGTTTAAAATGATTGTCATTCTTTGAGAGAATGATAATTCACCACTAAAATATAAGACCTGAAAGCTGAGTTTCATATCAAAATGGGACACTGAGCCAGAGTTGAGGAAAGCTCTGCCCACCTTTGTTGAAGAGACTTTGAGCAAGACAACCAAAGCAACAGTGGCATATGACTGACCCTGACCTCTGACTTCCCCAGTGTTTCAGGGAGCGACACAGAATTCACACGGTCACATTACTCATCCACGCCTCAGAGGCCAACATAATGCAGACTCCAGATCCCTCACAAATCCCCAACACTCTCATGTCATCAGCGCCCTTGTGATATGGCCCTCCAAAACTGAAAAGGAGCACGATGTGGCAGATGTGCAGAAGTTCACAAGTAAACAACACGTTTCCTATTGCCTTACTTTATCGCTCCACACCACTATCTGTCATCATTATCGCTCTGTCTTCCTATCACTCTACCTCTTTAAGTATCACTTTCATTAACAACATTTAACAGACAAAAACAACTCTCTTGATCTTCAACATTCACCACCTGAAAGTGGAAGTGGCAGCGTCTTTTTTTTTTTTTCTTCTTCTTCTGTCCTTTTATCCATCCTTATCTCTGCCTGCGCATCTCTCTTTTAAACTCACTCCTAAGATGAAAGCGGGTGTAGGACAAAGAGGACGCACAGGTGAAACTGTTCTGGAGCAGCATTGTTCTGCTTCATTCAGCGTACACACTCTCACATTGGCTGGCACAATTCATTACATGGACCAAATTGTGTGTGTGTGTGTGTGTGTGTGTGTGTGTGTGTCTGTTGCCTAATGTGAGTCATTAATGGAAGTGTATTCTAATGAGGCTTACAGCAGGTCAGAGCCAGCAAGTGTTTAATGACAAATAAATGGTGAACAGAGTGCTGTGGTGGCTTTAGGGTCAGACTGCATTTAGCATTTTTGGAAATTGAACAAAATTACATTTTGTTACTGAGAGTTTTATTCTCAGTCATGACAACACACACACACACACACACACACACACACACACACACACAAACACAAATGCATACATCTTAAGCCGATTTGTCAAATCAAAGAATCTTCAGGGAGACCGAATGGTGCAATAATAACATATTTATTAAATCAACGCTAAGTATTTTCTGCAGAAAATGACTGTCCTTCCTTCAGATTAATGAATATTCAAGATAAAACAAAAGTAAAATATTCCCCCCTTTACCATACAGCTGTTATGTGCAGCTGTTATATGCTATTGTGACACTTCTTACTTGACATACAGTGCTGTTTCTCTACCTACTGTCTGTTTAGGAATTATTCAGCTGCCGCTTTGCTGACCAAACTCCATGTTGAATATGTGAGCATGTGGTTGGCAGGTATTGCACATATTCGACCCCTGACATTCACAGGTTTCTCTTTCTTCTGCTTCAGAGTCTGCGTTGATGTGTGGAAGAGGTTCAGTGGATATGAAAGTGTGTCTGAATGTCTGAAATAGAGTGCGTTCGCACATATGATTTGCAAGCATGTGTGTGGTTCAGGGACCTTTTCCATGTGGCTGTCGTAATACCCTGATTAACAATCCTCTACCCTGTTGTGCAGCTAATGAGTGTGTGTGTGTGTGTGTGTGTGTGTGTGTAAGCGCACGTCTTCTTGCTTGCCTCTGTGTTAGCATGAGAGTAGGGAGAATTTTAACTTTGAAGGTATTAACCTTATTTTGGAGGAAGCCACAGTTCAAACATACAGTGATTGTCTCTAAGCCTTAAATGTATTGCTAACTACTGTATAACGCTGTGTAAAAAGACATAATTTATTGTGTTGCTCTTTGCTTTTACAGTGCCCCCCCCCCCCAAACATTAAAGCAAAATCATCTGGGTGTTCTTTCTTCATCCTGCTGTATAACTACTACCCTTGTGTCATAGACAGATGTACAAATATGGTTTGGTCCACAATAGCTGAAATGTCCTTTTTAGATTATATAAGACAACATAACCCCACACTCCTGTTATGTAAGAGAGGACACTAAGGCACAGTCAATATTGGAAACAGAAGAGCCGCCTGCACTTTCAAAGAAATCAGCTTAACAAATAAATTAATTTTAGTCATTAAAAAAGACATTTCAATTGTGGATGGACTGAATGTTCCCTCTACTGAATTGAGTGACCATTTGCAAGATAGATTTTCTGTTTCCAGAGTCGTTTTGTTGATTCCAACCCATTAAATCTCAAGTTGTGTTTTCTCGTGCCATTAAAAACTACTGAGCCCCCACTAGTTCCCCCAGTTTGTCCTGATAAACTGTT
Organism: Etheostoma perlongum; assembly: GCA_026937815.1. Lineage (NCBI taxonomy): Eukaryota > Metazoa > Chordata > Actinopteri > Perciformes > Percidae > Etheostoma > Etheostoma perlongum. The sequence goes on along the minus strand of CM049386.1, from coordinate 21,377,534 downwards.
CAATAAGTTAATGTTGCCAGGAACGTAATGTAATTCCAGCCAGTATGAGCAGAGTTTTTGGCTAATGTTGCTTTGCAATAAAACTTAGTTCCAAGACATTTGAACTGAATCACCAGAAGCTTAAAAGGGGTCTCGGACCCCTCAATGGTGCAACACGTCTAAATTTACACATTTAGTTTGATCTATTGTGAACAGGAAGACCTCACTGTGATGCGTGATGAGGGGAGAAAGTAGAAGAGTGGCAGGGGGAACAGATTGCCATTTATCACACTGAACTTCAGTTTAATTCAATTTAGCTCAACTTTATTATCATTCCTCTCAACTTAAGTCATTGCACTTCAGCTCAAGTGCACGTACAGTAGAAGCAAGGAAAAACTATCTAAGTGCAATGGTGCAAGTAAGAGTGGAATAAAAATAGAACAGTAGGATGACGCCACTGATGACTGGTGAATATACTACATGTAAACAGTTCATTTAATCCATTTAATCCATGTCAAAAATAAGTACAGTCGAAAACAAATTGGTCTTGGTGACGAACTGATGATCCAGTTATTCAGTGTTTTCTCATGGGACTATTTAAAATGGAGCAGATAGCTGTTTATGAAAGAGATAAAGTAATAGTAGGAACAACATTACCTTAAAGGTCCCATGGATGCTTTTACATAGACCTTAGTGGTCCCCTAATACTATATGTGAAGTCTCTCCCAAAATTCAGCCTGGGTGCAGAATTACAGCCACTAGAGCCAGCCCCACAATGAGCTTTGCTTAGTACGTGCCATTTCTGAGTCTGTAGCTTTTGAGTAGGAGACGGGGGGGGGACTATTTAATTCCAGATCGGCCCATCTGAGCTTTCATTTTCTCAAAGGCAGTGCAGGATACCCAGGGCTCGGTTTACACCTATCACCATTTCTAGCCACTGGGGGACCATAGGCAGGCTGGGGGAACTCTGTTAAAAAAACTCATAAAGTGACATTCTCATGCCATGGGACCTTTAAAATATTTTAGTTTGGGGCTCTTACACAGGCTACACCCACACTGCTACGCTTTTATTCAAGAAGGAATATCTTTTGCTACTCTTTCCAAACTACTGTAGCGTTTCCGAGCCCCTAAAACAGAGACATTTGGAAACACCGCTGGCCCCGTTTTGGTTTGGAAAACTCCGGGGTTGTGTTGTTGTCTGAAAAGGCAGAAACAGAGACAGAGAAAAACAACCACGCACGCCAGTCAGTCTTATTAGTTAAGTAGGCTTACATTCCATTCAATAACAGTTCCACCTCATCGTTAGTCCAAGCAAATCAATCAATTGTCTTTCCTTTTGAAATTGTTGTTCTATCTCCAAAATATTTCATGTAATTTCAAGTTGTACATCTGTGAACTAATCGCAGAGTAACGTTAGATTATCTGTTTCCTGTTCACACCGACACGTGCATGCCCAGTGTGTGGCAATGGTCACGTGAAATGGGTCGTCAGATGTGTTCATATGGACACAGATGACTTCTGCTACAGAGCCTAAACGCTTGTGATAATGGAGATTTAAAAATGAAAACGTAGTAGTGTGGATGTAGACTAAGTTTTATACCAATCGCAATGTCCCACAGCTGCCAGACAGTTCGAGTCATGTGTCCTTTTGCGGTAGGATACATGACTTTCAGCAAGGCAGTAAAACTCTAATGGTTACCGGGTCAATCCACAGCAAAATAAAAAAATAAAAACACAGTTCACTTGGTTGGGATTCTGCCTTTGATTGCTTTGAGTGCTTGTTTTCTGTCTGTATTATCATTATTTGTGTGTGTGTGTGTGTGTGTGTGTGTGTGTATGTGTGTAGTCTGAAATGGCAAAGGTTTGTCTTGTGCTGTCCCTTTGTGCTTGTTTATTTCTTTAGAAAGCGTTTTGAAAAGAGAGTTTCTAGGTATATGACAGAGCTGTAAGCCAATGCCTGTGTAGCAAAGAAAGAAAGCCACTTTGACTGAACTTTAAAAAGGAGACGGGGCTGTGTCCTTGTTCAAAAGAAGCAACAAAAGAGAGTAAAGCAGAGGAGAAGAAGAAGTGTGTGCATGTTGGTGTGAATGTCCGAGCGTGTGCACGTCGGTGTGTTTGTGTATTTACTGCCCATGACATTGGGCTAGGACAGTCCTATCTCTTTCTGTAAGTGTGATTTCCTGTGTAGGAATGGATACATACGGTAAACCATTAGCTCCCCAAACCCTCATACTGTATTGTCTGGGGACAATAGACTCCCTGCACTCTTTTCAAATTCAAATTCCCAAGGCTTGTTTTGTCCATCATGCGGACAAAACATTAACTATAGCTCAGAGATAAAAAAAAAAAAAAAGTCCACAGAGGCTTAAGGAAAAGTGGCTTCCTGTGGGAGAAATTTTCCTCATGCATAACAACCACATTGACTTATACACATGCATACTCATTTGGTTTTTCTAGAATTAATTACTATATGTGCTTGTGTTTTGGCTAAAAATCCATTTGGGAGCCTTTGAGTCGATGAATGAGGAGTATTCGCATTACAGGGCAACTTTGCTTATGCATCACCTTGTGTAAGACTGTGTTTGTGAATTTGTAATCCTTGGAGGTCAGTCCAGCAGTGCAGTAAGCCAAAAACATATTTTATTTGTAGTCCCTCAGTGCACTTGGAATGTTTTGATCAAACATTTTGTTTCTACATATGCTATAGTAGTATGAGCAACTCTCAACCAAACAAATAAATGTGGCTCAAATATTGATTTAGACTGACTCTTAAGTTAGCTGCAAAGTACTGACAGCTTTTAACAGGCTTTTTGTGTTGTGTTTTTTCATAATAAAAAGAACCAAAAATATTATAAAGTTAAAAAAGCAGAACTGATTTGCTACCTCAAACACATAATGAGATTTTAAACATGAAAGCGGGCGCTGGTTCTTTATTGAGTATTTTGGCCTCAAGTCTTTGAAAGCGCAAGGAATGGCCTAATGGTTTGGGAGATTGTACCAATTTTAATAGATAACAGGTTGGCTCTGTACAACAACCACATCCCCTTAAGCAAGACACATGAGCCCAGGCTGCTCCGTCATTGTCAGACAAGCAGCTGAGGCGCTGCCTTGGGAGACCGCATTGGATAATCCACCAGGACTAACAGGCCATTATGCAGCATAATGTCCTGTCATACTCTAGGTGACCAGCCATGGGATTATGATAACGTATCTCATTTAGCCAACAGCAACTGGGTAATATCATCTCCAGAGAGAGTGGCAGATCTTTAAACCAAGGTAGTTCCTGTTTTTATTTTTGTTATTGTTTAGTCAAAGCTCTTGCTCGGCTGCTTGTGCTTTGGCTTTATTACTTTTAATGAATCAACAATAATAATTCTCAAAGTAAAGTCAAAGTCAGATTTTGGAACATACTGTAAAGGTCTATGTGGCATTTAAAAAATAAGAAAATGAAACCTGACACTGTGATTAAATTCACAACATATATTCAAAAGCAAAAACCATGTAACATTTATTCTATAGCTTAATAACTCGTACACACACAATTCTACCTGTGCAGTGAGTGTGTGTGGCATACTTCTTTAGTAGGAAGTCTGATCTGTCAAATCCTTAACATACCATATGTACACAACCGCTTACACACACTCACTCACACACACACACACACACACACACAGTTTAGGTAATCTGGTCAATGTAGCATTAACCTCTCTCTGAAGTTCTCATGTGTCACTGTGGAAATGTAACAACCACACAGCGATGTGCACAGAATCACAGAGACATATACACACACACACACATACACACACACACACACACACACACACACACACACATGCAGACACACACAAAAAACCTATTGGTCAGGACATACAGTACAAGCACAGTGATGAATTGAGGCAAGGCTGTTCCATCACTCACACACACTGCAAAGGTGGTTTTCTAATCTTGCAGGAGTGTGTGATTGCGTCTATGTACTAGTGCCAGAAGGGAAAGACACTGCATAGCTCAGTGTCTCAGTCTCCGCTATTGTTTTGCTCCTGTTTCTCACTCGGCTCAGCACTTATTCTGAAAGGTTACCTCTAATCCTAAACTAATAACAAGACTGAAGACGCATGGCATAGAATTGATTTTGTAGTCAAACATGTACTATGAGGGAACGCAGAATCCAATGCACACGCATGGGGCATTTTTATGAAGAAGGATATAGTGAGCAGGAGTTATTGGTGCCTTGATACACATGGCATTTTATCTAAGGCTTATTGTTCTTTTCAACATGCCCTTTGGTGTTCTTTCAATGGAAGTGGACGTTTCTATAGATGAAGCCTATAGCTTTGGTTAGACATGTGAGAATGTGTAGGGGATTTTGGCTTCTTATCACTGCTGGCCAGCATTGCTGAAATCCACCCTATCCCCGTGTCTTACACGCTTGCAACCACATACACACACATGCCCACATGCACACACGCACACACACACACACACGCATGCATAAGAACCCATGGAGGACCCAATATGTTCATGAGGCTAAAGAGAGCATATAGCGTGATATTAATTTCGGGCGGAACACAAGTTCTGTTACCCCTGAAGATGTGTGGCATCTGTGTGTTTTTGGGATGTCTTTGAAAATAGCACATTTGTGTGTGTGGGGTAAAAAGTGAACCAGGTGTTCTCTTTCACTGTTCGCACTTATACCTAAAAAAAGTAATGCACTATTTAGTTTGTCTATAACCCATGTAATTGTGAGCCAAGACGTGCAGCGCTGCCTCAGTGCAGGAAGTGAGGCGATGTACTGCAGTGTAAAGAGCGATAAAGTCTGCGTAGGAGGGTAGACAGGCTTGAGCGATAGGTCAAACAAACAGGACTTTCAACCAGGAGACCGCACTGCCCTGTGTGATAGCAAAAGTCAATGTTGGCTTTTGTTACATAATTTATTTAGGTTTTATATTTACTTTATTTATTTATATTTTAACCCAAGCCCCAATCTTTTTCCTAAACTTCTCCATTAGTTTTGTTGCCTTAACAGGTTCAGCCCTGCAGGGGCTTGCACAGATGCACTGATCGCTCTTGTTGCTAGTCAATTGACTTTTTTTTTCAAAGATGCTACATGTATCTATTGAACCGTTAAACAAACATAAGTTGTACTAATGATTATTGTCATGAGTGAAACGCAAAAAAGCAATAAAATGCTGACCCCCTCCTACCCAAAGCCAAATTGATTCCTTCAAAACAGCAGTGCAAAAAGCAGGACTCAATATGCAATGAGTAGTCATATGGGTGGTTGCATGTTCATACTCTCTGTTAAGGCTTTTTTCATTCAAGGTCTTTCTTTTTCTCTCTATATTAAGTATTTGTACAGGGCTTTTTTGTGTTAGAGTGTTCATATATTGTCTGTGTGTGAGAGAGGGAGGTAACAAATATTCTCTCTGGCAGTAAAAGCTTAGTTGCAACATGGACAGAGGACAGACTACAATATTAAAGTGGCTCCAGCTTAACTCTTTCACATTGATTTTCTTTTTTAGTCAATCTGCCCACTAGCTGAAGCTGTTTGTCTGCCCTGGTAATTGGCTGATAATCCATTTGTTTTCTCATCTGCATGTCTGTGTGTTGCATGAAGTGTGCTTTACGGAGTGTTTTTTAGAGTGTCAAAAACTGCCAAACTCACTGCTATATTTTCAGAAATCACCCCCGTTTCATGAGTAAATGTCCAAACCTCAACCTTGTATGTATATGTATGTAGGTTTCATAATGGCATTGGTTAGAGTGGTTTATCCAACGTCAGTCTATATATTCCTCTGGTGCTGCAGGAAATTCCGCCGGATGCTTGTATTTTCCGTTTACTTCCACTTTCTTTGTGTTGGAATTTTAAATTTGATGGATTAATGAGGACTATTGTTGACTGCTCCTCAGATCTCTGCATGGTAAATTGAGACAGCAAGCTAGACTATCTGTCCAATCTGAGTTTTCTCTCCCATGACTATTTTGCAGTGGCTCTGTGCAAAGTTAGCACCACCAAATAAGTATAAGAAGCAACTGGAACTAGTAACCTGTAGGTCAGAGCTGTGTGGTTATCAGAAAATAATGCATTGCAACTCTGCCAATAGTTTTTACTGCCATGCCTACAGAGAGCAAAACCTGATTGTGATGATGACAAAATCACGTGTTTTTTTTTAATAGATGTACTGTTGGGTTGAGTTGGCAGATCATGAATTGTATTAATAGATTCTTGCCAGAAAGTATTCCGGCACCGTGCCGGATCTTTGGCATGCAACCGTGAGGAAAAAATAAACAAATAGAAAAAAATTAAGAACTTGCATGTGGTTTAATGTGTCAATTGATTTCACCTACCAATCATATGAGAGGAATGCTGCTCTATCTAGCGCAGGGCTTAAAGTACTCGGGCCTGGTTCCAGATTTCTGGCGTACGACTATTTTAGAAAAATAAATACTTTAAACATGGGATTTTTTTTAATGCGCTGGATTTAACCAATCATTGAACTTTCACCTACCAATGAAACAAGTTCTAGCCAATCAGATGCAAAGTAGGGCGGGTATTTGCCGAAAAGCAAGAGTGTTGTGTGATCTCCCGAAGGACCGTCTCCGAGGCAGAGTTTGATCAAACTTGGAGCATCTAGATACAGCTTTAGATGAGAAAGGAGTTCAAAACAAATGGCGCTAGGCATGAATAGAGGACAAGAGGAAAATGGTGGAGACGGGAAGCTGATAGGTGTGTAGCAAATTCTGGCATAAAACATGTTTCCCCTCTCACCACATATCGACATGCAGTACATCTACTTTTCCACTTCCTTTATCCTGTTGTTGCCATTTCATATATTCTATTCATTTCTCTGAGAAGGTCATCAGGTCTTTCCGGGAAAAAAAAGGCCCCAGGTTTAATCCCTGACTTTAACACACACTCACATCCGCCTGAAATACAATAATAGAAAAGATACAATAGCAGTCGTAATAGTGGCGCACAGCAGTCACTTTATAATGGACACTTTGACATTTAGAAGCAAAAGCTCTGACATATTGTTGGGACTCCACTCATCACATCATCATTGTCTCCTTAGAACGCTGCCCAAATTGAAGCTATTCGTGCACACAATAGCGGCTTGTACATTGAATGTTTCTCTAAACGTGTTCTGTCAAATTATTTAATGTAGAACAATTCATTATCTTTGGCCCCTGTGAGTAAAATTAGTAAACCTGCTGCCAGGATGCTGCCACAGACTGTACTACTCCATACAAGACACATGTGTCTTTTTGTGTCTCCATGCCGACAACAGCCATGGATGGAGGACTTATGTTTCCTGGTTGTCCGTATGTACATCCGTACATATGTCTGTCCTTACTTTCACGTATGTCCATATGTCCCATTTCTATTAACGTAATATCTCAGGACACCCTGGAGGGATTTGTTTCACATTTGGCATACATGTCTACTCGGACTCACTGTGACCTCACAAAATGCTAGTTTGGCCTATAGCTGAATAATTCCTACACTGATAATGACATCATTTTACACAAATGTATAATAGAATACAATGATTAAGTGAATACAATTTATTTTCTAAAGGTCAATTCACTTTGACATCATAATGCTCTGCAAAAATGCATTTTCTGGCCATTATTCAAGGCCATTCCTCAGGAACATTTATACAATATATATATATATATATACCGTATATCATTCATTTCATGTCATTTCAATCTACTTGTGAATGTTATGCATTTTGAAATGGTGGATTTTTATTTTATTTTTGGAAGAAACGTCATTACTCACGCTATATGAGTTATATACGTTATGTATATATAAACTGTATATCATTCATTTCACGTCATTTCAATCTACTTGTGAATGTTATGCATTTTGAAAGGGTGGATTTTTATTTTATTTTTGGAATAAACCTCATTAGTCACGTTAAGACGTCCATCAAGAGCACTGCCGTCTTTAGTCGACCCAGTAAAATATGCGGGCCGTGTGAGCTCAAGATGATGGAAATGTTGAATACCCCTTCCTTCAACAAGCAGAGGAGACTTGAATGCTCCTGTCTTTACCTTTGGGTTTAAGACATGTACGCTCATGCCTTCAAAATTCAAGATACAGTGTGAAAATGCCTTTTAACAGGCTTCTGAGCCCCTCAAATAGACAAGTCAAGAAAATGGTGTTGTGTAGTGTACATTTCCACACTTCCCAAAGGTCCCCTGTCATTTTTTCCTTTGTTATTTCTACTGATGCATTTACTTGGACCTGGGTTAGCCATACAGAGACATTTTTAGCATGGTCATCGGTTTCCATCTGATTGGTTCGTAGGTTACCTTCGTTTGACTGTGGTGTTTGTTTGCAGTTTAAAATCAATGTACTAAAATCAAACTGTAGGTAAAGATTAGGGATGCATTGCAAGTGATTGTGCAGTCCTAGCAAGGGATAGCAACATTGTGGCCTTATGACAACAATAAAATGATAAATAGCCTCTCATTGGGATCCATGCACATTTAATTTCAACCATGTTATATATTTAACACGAATATAGATGTCCATCTCAACTTGTGGTAGGAGGAAGAAAGAAAGGACTTTGAAAGTGATGTTTATGGAGGTAAGTCTAGTTTGCCAGTCTGGGGGAGCAAAATGACAAAGCAAACATGACTGAAAACACACAGAGACTATAGAGGTTGAGTCAGGTGAGAGATGGAAAGAGAGACAGACCGCAACACGCTTGTGTGTGACTTTAACAGAGGGAGAGAATGATACCGTACCGTGATAACCGCTGGTCAACATGCCCGAGTAATAGTAAACATCTTGTCACCTGCCTCATTAACATTATACAGCAGAGTGCAGTACAATATCTGCTCCTGGTAAACTCAAGGATGAACTCAACACACATCACTGTGCTGATGGACAGGGTGAACTTGTACATTCATGTCTTTCTTGTGCATTCAATAAGAAGGTAGCAGTTAGAATAAGGTAAAAAGTGTGTGTCTGTGTGTGTGTGTGTGTGTGTGTGTGTGTGAGAGAGAGAGAGAAAGAGGAGAGGTCTGTTTTAAATGAGAGGAGGGTTTGGAGCAGACCGAGAGGCCAAGCTACTGGAATGTCAACAAGCCGAGGAGAGGGCTCTGTCTACGCATGTGGGCAAAGTCCTGCCCGCTCTCTTTCTCTCTCACACACACACACACACACACACATTTCATAAGCACATACACAGTGGAGCAAAGACACAAACATACCGGCAGTGCACACATGGACAACACTGCCCTACAGATGTGCACAAGGACACCATGACCTCTGTGTTTATACAGAAATACACAATTGAAACACAAACACACATACACACACACATGCACATAGATACACAAACACAGACTCCCCCTGTGCTGATACCCTGTTTGGAGCTGCGATGAGCCATGTAAAATGAAGAGCAAACATACCTGGATGTCATTATAGCTCGACTTCAGATAAGCCTATTGCTGAAGCAGAGGGGCCTAAAACTAACCTTGTGCTTGTGTGTGGTTGTGTGTGTGCATACGTTTATTTGTACATGTATCCACACTTACAGAATGTGTCTTGGCACGTATGTGTGTCAGTGGATGAGTGTGCCGGTGTTTCTGGGAATGTGTTATCAGTCCACATAGCAGGGGTTTTAATATGACGTGTATGTGTGAATACATAAAGGAATACACACTCCGATACCGGTACATTGTTATAGAAACACACGGAAAGTCCTTCACTCAGTCACTTACCTTTTTCTTTTCCTTTAACTCCCTTTCCCTTTCTTTCTTTTAAAGAGCCCTCACTTCACACACTCGTCGATGACATGTGTTTTGACTTTCCTCCTAAGCACCAACAGAGCCTCCTAATTTCTCCCATCTCGGTTGTCCTGTTGTTGCAGTTCTGACATTTCAGCTATGTTGTGGTTTCAGTAACCAGCAAAAAAGGCTGACCTGTCTGTGGCTACGAGTGTGTGTGTGTGTGTGTGTGTGTGTGTGTGTGTGTGTGTGTGTGTGTGTGTGTGTGTGTGTGTGTGTGTGTGTGTGCACATGGCTGTACAGTGTGTCTATCCCAGACAGCAACAACAATGGATACAAATAAATGTAAATATGCAAAAGAGATCCCAACATGGGTGTATGTATTTGTTGTTTGCTGAGTTAGTAATCATCATGATGATGGTGCTTTTCTGTGCCAACACATAAAAGACAGTAGCATAGACCTGCACTGACTGTGACCCATGCGATGTTCAGAATCTAACCTCCTGCCTTACAGAGAAAAAAAAGGAATAAAGAAAGAAGAAGAAACTACTGACTTTTGAGTACATTAAGGTAGAAGTCTATTGATTCTGGCTGTGTCTACTGTGTCTGGTTCTTTCCGCTTGTTATTGACCGTCTGTTCTTTACCGTTTCACCAAAGCTGCTGCTTATGTGCTGTTCAGTTTATATTAGTGCATCAGGGAGCATATTTGAACTAATTCCCGTATATCTCGATTAAAAAGAAAGCGATGCAAATGTTTGGCAGGAAAGAGGAAGCAAGTTTAGGTTTTGGATTGTAGGACTCTCATTCCCTGGTCTTACAAGGAGATTATTTGTATTGATTCAAACCCACCTGGACTGAGGTAAAAGCAGACTTGTGACCTTTTTCCTGAAAACTTGTGTGTGTGTGTGTGTGTGTGTGTGTGTGTGTGTGTGTGTGCATGTATGCATGTATGTGTGTGTTCTGTGTGTGTTGTTATGTCTGTATGTTGCAATGCACGTTTCCTAAGACAGAAGGATGTTTTTGTACATTGTCCCATGTGCATGTGCATGTTTGTGTGCAGCATATATATCCTGACAAACATTTTTCTAATATGCACACTCAATATGAGTTTACAGACGTCCTACATGAACTCATGGACACACTGCACACATTTGGACATATACGCACAGAGATACTAAACACACATTTCTTGCCCCGACGTCTCTTTCTCCATACTGTGCGTGTGGGCCTACGGCTTAGTGCGGCTTTATGTTTCTGCTGGTGTGTGTGTCTGTGTTCGATTGCTTCGATGCTGCAGGTCTTTGCTAAAACACACACACACACACACACACACACACACACACTGCTCACCCATACAGTAGATGTATGCATCACAAACATTCTATCTCAATTTGTAGTTTTATGGGTGATGTGATTAGAGGAACACCATGCTCTCTTTGTACTGTTTAGGAGTCTGACTTGAATCTTTGATGTCTACAGTTATGACCATTATTCCTAATCATCATTATAACCTACTACATCAATTAACCTACATTCCTTTGAACTCATAATAACCGTGCACAGTGGAAAGAGTGCTCTCCACTCCGTGTCAAGTCTTTCTTTGAAGTCGAGAGTATTCATGAGGGCTACTGGAAAGAGAGGGCAGATTGTCAGGGAAAATTATTCGCAGATAAGGATTTTCATCATAGCAAATGTTCAGCGTCATTAGTCTTCCTCTGACAAATGACGAGCGTGAAACTGAAAGTAAACTTCAGCATTAAGGACGGAGCAACAACACTGTGGGCTCGGCCCCAGTTCAAACAAATCTCTGTGTGGCTGGGCTCCTCGAAAGTTATTAGTTTTAGACTTTTTTTGTTTGTTCCCCCAGTCCTTCATTTCTTGCCATGCTGAAGCTCTGGAGAGGGAGTAGTAATCTGTGCATTCTCGGCTGCTTGGATTACAGATGCACCGTTGTGTTTTGCAGCCGTTGAACCTGACAACACTTCTTTTCCCATCACACCTTTTGTGTTATATATGAGTGCAGGATCAAGACACAAAAGAGAGCAGGTGGACATGCGCGCGTGTGAATCTGTGATTCTGTGCACATTGGTGTGTGTGTGTATTGTCTGCCGTACGGTCATAACATTTCCGCAGTCACACATGATTGATCGCAGCTTCAGACCTACTCATGTGAGGGTCCCTCGATACCTACCAGTACTTGGAAAACAGTCACACAGCCGACACTGGCAGCACACAGCCATAAAAAAAAAAAAAATCATCCTTGAATTGTTTTATTATTTTAACCTCTGTGACGACAGGGAAATAGCCTCTATTCCCATTCGGAGTCGTGGTCCTTTGATCGCTGACTCCAATAAGAATGAAAATAATGCTGGAAGCTCCACTGTTGTGCGGCGGAATCTTGCCCGCACTCCATTTAGCAGCAACAGCTTGACAAACCAGACAGATTGCCGTTCCAAGTGTTGGGTGATTGATAGCTCTGTGGCAGCTCCCGCACATTGGCGCTCAGCAGCAGGACAGAAATAACTAATATGCTTTCCACATGCACATAAGTGCCTTTTTCATGATATACACATGAATACATTTTTTTCAGTTATGCTTCCCCCGCATTTTAAATATTATTAATATTAATTTCACCTTGTTGCACAACCAGATGTGACCTTTTCAGCTCTGCAAAGACATGGAATTGACCTGCTGCAGAATAGAATAGAACTGAATATCAATATGTAACTGGAATGGAGAGGTATATATATATATATATATATATATATATATATATATATATATATATATATATATATATATATATATATATATATATATAATAGAAATATGCATTAATTAACCATCACTCACTCACCTCACCACCTGATCCTTAGTTATCTCTTATAACTACTTCCCACATTGTGATCTGTTTGGTATCCCAACTTTACACCTACAAATAGTGCACTGATATTCTGTTATTTGATTATATTTTTGATTCATATGTAATACTGAAATTTCATCAAAGAAGTCAGGGGTCATGGTCAGCTATAGAGTCTTAGACCTGGTTATGAGCAGATTATATAATAATGGTTAAATGGGAAAAATGTCAACACTTACTACAACACACCCGGAATGGCAGTATCAACGACAACCAATTCCAAACCAATTCAACATCCCAAGTTCCTTACGTTGTGCTGCATTACAGTACATGGTTCCACTAGCAATATTTTGCCTTAAACAGAATTGCTGATTCAGATTAATATACAAACATATTTTGTTGTAGATGAAGTTGGGGTTTGTCATCTTGCGCAGACACTGAAGGATAGAAGCATTTCCTGTTTTGACGGAGTGGACGCTCCCTAAATCCATTATATAGATAACATTCCCTAAAACATTGACATCAAGTATAGTTAAAATGAAGTCTTTAGTTATAGATAAATACAAATAACTGTCAATAATGTGTAAAGTCAACCTGGCAAATCAAATACTAGCACGTAAACAACACGGTCAGCAGGTCTGGATTCTGCACCAGAGTGAGGGCAGCAGACTTTAAAGAGAACAAAAAAAAGTTTTTCGTCACCCTTTTTCATAATTGGAGCTATCATAAATTATATCATAACTTTTTTTATTACGGGCAAGACACGTTTAGTTCTTGTCAGTTTTTTATTTTTTTTCTTCTTTAAATTCCCCTGTCACTTCAGTGCCTCTGTCAAGGTCTTCGTATATTTTCACAGTGTGCCCGTGATGAAGGCTGTAATTTCTGCTGATATTATCTTGGAACCCAGAAATATGGTCATATATTACAGTCCATTAATTAAGGTGGTAATTTCTCTATCCGTCCCTCTCTTCTCACCTCTCCCTCTGAAACGCTTCCCTCCCTTATCTCCCATTCCACCCACTTATCACTTCATACTTTGTCTATCCCCTTGTTAACTTCCTCCATGACCCCTCTCAAATGCTCTTTACTCTTCCTTTTCACCATCTTTTGCTCTCCTTTTATATTCCCTCTCTCTCTCTCTCTCTCTCTCTCTCTCTCTTTATCTCCTTACAGTTCTCCTTTATCTTTTTTCTTTTGCCTTGCCTTATTCTCTGTCTGCATTCCCCCATAAATGAGCGGCCTGGTATTAGCACTGACCTTCAGCTTTGGCACTCTGGGAAGACTTACGGCTATGTTAGTCATGTTATTAAACAATAAGATTAGGACTGCGAGGGAGGTTTCTGCAAGCTTATGTGTGATTATCATTATTATACAGTCTGGCCAAAGGGGAACCAGAACACATATTTATTAGATACACGGTTCACACATTGCCTTTCAGATACTGCCACTGAGTGCACTTCACATTATCTAGCCTTTTTCTGTTTTTTTTTAATTTTCTTCTAAAAATCAGATTTACATAAATATATTTCAGTTTGGAATTGCACCAGAATAATTATGGGTTGGAGGAGTCATTCATATCCAAGTGATTACAGTATGCTGAGAGCTGACACAGCCAGTCTGGTTAGAGACTACATCGCTGATGCAATGGTGGGTCAACAAAATGTAAATTAGATGTTTAGATTTTGGTTCTTTTGCTGATGTGACAGAAACTAATGGGGATGTAGGGCTCACCATGATGGATCACCTATATCAAGCAAGACTCCCATGTCTGCCAGTTGTCTCTCCAAACATAGTGGAAGGAATTGAAACCAGTGGCTGCCTGGATGGGAAATCAATTTTAAAAACCTACGGTATAATTTGGCAAAAAGGTCAGCAGAAATACACAAGGGCTGTACTCCAAACTGCATACGTACTGTATGTACTGTACTTGGTTTTGAATCACAAATATTTTTGATAAATAATAACAATACCATTTTCTGGGTGGAAATCCGTTTTAAAAATACAATTTCCACTGCAAACACTTTGTAGGTTAACCTTTTGTTTAGTTTTAACTTGTACTTACAGGGACATCTGTAGTAACTTGTTCATGCCTTCTCATTTTGCTCTTTACTTTCTTTTTCCTGAAGCCTTTTTTCGTATTATCAGTGTTGCACAAAAATGTTGTTTATTGTTAGTTGTGTGCTCATCAGTGTCCTCCTGCAGCAGGTCCACCATTGTGGATGTGTAGCGGTGAGTGTAGGTGAAAAAACATTTTCTATTCTAACAAAAGACAACCCCAAAAAATAAAAAATATACATAGATGTGTGTGAAACTACAAGTACGATCCTTTACGTACAAACTCGAGTGCTGATTTAAAAAAGAAACCAGACGTAGAAAGCGAGTCAGGCTGAAATTTCTCCAGACAAACAGATGAAGCAGGATGCAGTCATGTCTCTCCCACCACTCACTGTTTATCTCTCTCTCTCTCTCTCTCTCTCTCTCTTCGCCGCAGAAAGCTACAGATGTTTCTGATCAAAGCAGCTTTATCCAGCTGTCCCACTCCTTTTCTCTCCTTCTCTCTCCTTCCCCTCTGTAGCACTCTCAGGAATCCTTCTCCCATTCCTCATTTCACGACCACTCTAATCCAGGCTTGTAAAATATTAACTGGCCTTCTCGCTCTCAACGATTCTTCCTCCCTCCTGTGCTGTCCCCCTTTTTCCTCCCAACTGCTCTCTCCTCATCATCTTTGCACTCCATCTCTCTTTGTCTCCACTCCTTCCACCCCCTCTTATCTCTCTTGCTTCCCTGTTCCCCCCAAGCAGAACACAGACATTGAATGTATCAATTAACCCTGTTGCCTGCAAATCTTTCTGTCTTCTCCAGTGGCTTCTGCAAGCCAGATGATGAGGCCGATGATCAGACAGACAGACACACACACACACACACACACACACACGCACACACACACACACAGTACATCTACATGGGTGGGAGACAAAATAACATGGCAGGAAACAGGAAGTGGATTTATTTGAGCGTTGGTGCCATGACTCAGGCACACAAACGCACAGAAAGCACACACACCTACACACATGCACAAACATACACACAAACACTTACACAGCTGCAGTTGCCTCAGTGCTCACATGAAAGGGGAGGCAAAAGGAGAGAGAGAGAGAGAGAGAGAGAGAGAGAGAGAGAGAGAGTTAATCTCTCTGTGGGAAAGAGACAGGAGGTGATGTAGTGATAACTTAATTCCAAGATGTTTGCAGAGGAAGTGTATGTGTGAGTGTGTGAGTGTGTGGGTGGGTGGGTGCAGAAGTGTGTATGTTTGTGCATACTTTTATCACAGTGTTTTTGTTTTTTTTGGTGCCTATGTGGCATCTGCATGTGTGTGAATTTGTGTGTGAGTGTGTGTGTGTAAGCAATATACTACATGAGGACCGTGATCTACAGAGCATCTGTATCAGTGTATTAATATGTGCAGGGCCGTGAAAGTGCCAAGAGAAGTTTATTGCGATGCTTATTATGTCATACAGCAGTTAATCTGATCCCTGCTTTATAAATCGCTGAGGGGGTGCGGGCGCCTTAGCAATATGCTGTATCATACCTCACAGAAATATCTAAGGAACCTTCTTGCCTCATGCTGACTGAGGCAAAAATAGACAAAAAAAAAAAAAAAGATTAGAAAACAGGGTGAAAAATAAATAAATAACTTCCGTAAATTATCATATGCCGTCACAAAATATGCACACATTTCAACCTCGAAAGTGCAAATATCATAGGACTATTTTCATTAATCTTACATTTTTTTGGACGGCTCTATGTGCTGGACACAATAACGGTGCTTCTGCAAAATAGCCTTGAGAAGGAACTTGTTTTGGTGGGACGTGTTTGTTCAAAAGTATTTAAACAGAGAACTCAGATTGGACCGATAGTCCAGCTAGCTGTCTGGATTTACCCTGCAGAGATCTGAGGAGCTGTTAACCATAATCCACCGGCGTTTAGCCTGTTAAGGTTCACTGAAGCCATTTTATCCAAAACTAGCTGTTGGCCTCCCAATCTACGAGATACAAGACCGAATCCCAATAAAAATACAAACACAACTTCACTTCCAAGCTTTTCAAACGCGTCTCATTTCTCACTTATGACTTCTAACGGCCAATGAGGGCAGTGTTATTCTCTGAAGTCTTAATAATAAAAGAAGACCTCGCCTGAGCCAATCCGTTCCCAGTAGCCTGAGATAGACACACGGTAATTATGCGTCCGAAGCACCACTTGGCGTTGGATCGAAAGTTGCTCGAACCAGTTAAAATTCCATGTTACGAGACCCGCTTAACTTTTTAGCCAATAAGGAGACAAATCAAACAAGCCTTTGGTTCCCAATGAAATGTTAGCCCTCGGATGGCTGGCTGTGTTTTATCATAAACAGAGACTGTAATAATAAATTACTTATTTATATATATTTATGTATATAGTTATTTCAAGTATGTACGTACGTGATTGATGTGGCTGTATTTTTGTATTTGAGAAGTTTTCTGTTTTGCACTTTTTTGGCTTTTTTCTTTGATCTTTCCAAATGGATCTAAGAAAAATGGACAGACCTGTAGAACAAAATTCATAGAAAATCCATTTTTGAGTCTTTTGACTGTAGTAAGCTGAGACATGTGGCTCTGGTCTAGTGTTGTCGGTATCTCACCAAGATGTCTTTACAGCAGTGTATTCTAGTCAGTTTACCGATGTATGACTTGGACAGAAAAAAATGAAAACTTCCATTCAAGCCTCTGTAACTCTTTATCAATAAGGCATACAATCACCCTGACACTGTAACAACTTTAGAGTGTAACCTGTCCAATGATATCAGCCACACACCAGAGGGCCAAAGTATATGGGAGCTGTACCAATTTTAATTTGCAGTTTAGCCGTTTGACTTTGCCAACACAAAGAGGGCGGAAGATGACGCTATCCAGCTAAAAATTAGGGACATCCGGCAGAATTTCCATCAGGACATGAAAAATCTTGGAAATGAAACGTTGTTGATATAGACTACCCAGAGCCTGACCGATGTTCCAATAATATTTGTAATTTATATTACAGTAATATATACAACTTAGAAAAGCAGTAAATATTCTGTACTTTACCTTACATTTAACCTTTTATTTGTTTTTGTGGGTTTTAAAGTGGCATACAGTAGCACATCTTTTACTCACTTAAATATTGATTTTATTCAATACCTATTACACTCATTCAGACGTTTAATACTTAACATACTGTTACAAAACTATCAATTCCCACAGAAACTGGTCATAAGCATTTACTATTTCTACATTTATCACAAGAACAGGCAACAGTAAAAAACAGTGACACATTGTGCATGCTTTTGTCATCTATAATTGACGGAGTGACAAGTTGTCACTGTTGCGCATTGTGTGTGTGTGTGTGTGTGTGTGTGTGTGTGTGTGTGTGTGTGTGTGTGTGTGTGCAAGAATTAAAGGCATTTATTTTTAAGAATTCTGTCATTCTACAATATTGAAAACAAAAGAAAGAAAACGAATATCTGAATCCCAAAAATTAAAAACTGAATATCCACCCAACAAACAAATATCCAAATATCTGTACATTAGCAGGAATGTAGCACAAAGTAGAAGTAAAAGCAGTGCTCTGTTTGTGGAAATTTAAAGGTCCAATACAAATGTTTTGTCCCCAAAATCAATGAATAATTGTGGTAAATTATTGTCATCTCAAAATAATAGGGATTGCAATTTCATGATAACCGGTGATCCCGTAAATTAGGCTTTCAATTTGCAATCAAAGTTAAAAACACAGGAGAAGAAAAGGTATCTCTCTGCAGGAAATAAAATCGATAACCACTGCTTTACCAAATCACTGTTCATCTGTGTGCATTTCATTTCTCTCTAGGTGACCCAGGCAGCATCAGCATGTGCAGCCACCAAGTGGGAAAAAAAAGTGATCTCCTAAACCTAAACTGATAATTCTCCTCGGCTCTATCTCTGTGTGTCAGCCAATCCAATATTTTACTGTTGGACTTTCAAAAGGCATGGCCCTCCCTTAGGCATACAAATGCGATTCACTGATAAATGCGCTAGTGAGCTACAGCCCGGCTGGAAAACGACACGGTCTGATATGCACATGCCAATGAATCCACAAGGAGGGCTACACACACACACACACACACACACACACACACTGAGAACTAGTAATTGTCACAGACAAACATACATACACAATCACACTGGGACCCACATGCAAACATACCCTGTCACGGACACATGGACTCTGGGAATATAACACTTTGAAATGGTAAATCAGGATGCCAGTCCTGAAGTTCCATTTCATTTCACACCGCTGTTGTGGAATTGGATCGTAACTTATAATTGGTTACTTGCACAAAACACACTCTTTAAACACACATGCATGCATGTGAAGTCAGTGATGCAGAGTAATAAGGCAGTTGTTAGAATCGTAAGAGGCAGATATTATGTGAATTGAAACACATATATGCACATACAGGCTTACATAGCTGGTTCTCCATGATCAAATGTTATGTAGTCAAAAATGTGTGTGTGTGTGTGTGTGTGTGTGTGTGTTTTAGAGTTTTCTCAGTTTCTGTGATTCTGCTGCTGCTCCCCCAAAAATTTTGAGGATAATTCAAACTGTTTTTCTTTCTATTTTGAAAGAAAAACTAAGCTCTTTTTGTGAAACGGTGATGACAGAAGGATGACAAGTCGGCATACCTTAACAACCGGAAAAGCTATTTGCAATTGATTTCCAAAAGTCCGCATATGACCCCTATTCACTAGGCAATATCATTTGTCTGAGCCTTTCAAAACAATCCATATGGCCATTATAAAAACGATTAATATGACAGTTTTGTGATTTGCTGCCTCTAGGGTTTTATCTTATTTTTTCTTTTGCTCATCTGACATTTTGAAGAGGACAACGTTAAATCACACACACTACTAACTACAAAAATCCCAAGGATGACTCAATGAAGTCCAAGCTGTGTTTACGGTGTGGTCCTTGATGTCAAACTGGCAAAGATGAATGAGTCCCTGATGACTAGGTCATGTGGCACTACTGACAAACCAACACAATAAATCCCTGTAACATCATCAACAAAAGTCAACCCCCCCCATATGCTTAGATGCTGCATGTATTTCTTTTAAGTGTTTGTGCATGTACAGATTAGCATGTTAATCCTACATCACAGGTGCCTATGTCATTTCTTTAAAGGGATGGTTTAGATATGGAGGGGTTGTTATTTTTTTAAATTACAATGTTTTCACTCTGTTGTTACACACAGGCCTGAAATAGACACATGCACACATGCTTCTATACTTATGCATGCACAAATGGAGAGATGTTTAGAGTGAGGAGGCTGTGACTGCCTATGGACAGGCGCCCTGAGCAGTTGGGGCCTTGCTCAAGAGCACCTTGCCAATGCATTGGAGGTGAACTGGCACCTCTCCAACTACCAGTCCATACTCCGTACTGTGTTGTGTACCTTGTCATCAGATAGTCCTTTTCAACTGGAAACTGAAGCTGTTACATCCATCCGTGCCGTCTTCAAAGCCACCAGACTCCTTTGATTCCTAATCTTAACAAGTCGTTTTGGTGCCTAATCTTATCTTTCGACGTGGCAAAATGCTCATATTTTGTGGACTAAATTTAACTGTAGTCTCCCCCAAAACAAGCGGCAGCTCTTGGTACTCTTTACCCTGCTCAAAGTCACCCATTTTTGGCTAAAACCATCTGCTAACTGGCACTGATATGACCGAGCTGTGAAGGAGGTCCGTAGCCTGCATCGCAAAGCTCTGTAGCGGCTTCAGCAACCAGCCGGCACTATCCTAATTTCTTAGGATTTCATAGGTTTAGGTGTGCACACATTTTCGTACAATGTCATACGGACCCGTTCATGAGAATGTGTTGAACACATAAAGCACAAAATAAGAAAATAATACTTAATGAAAACAATCACACACAGAAGTGAAGTGCTCTGAAATTAAAGATTTCCAAGAGTGTCCAGCTTAAGTGAACATTGACTGTAGTTCCATGGTTTTGGTGCATAGGAACTAAAAGCAAATTTACCAAACTCAGAGTTAACCTTTGCGAGATGAAGCATAAGGCAATGTGTTGAGCCAGTTTGGTAAAGTCCTGTGATCCTGTTCAGCATAGATGCTATATATGGTGGTGACAGTCCAATGAGAGTTTTATGGATGAAAAGACATAAATGTTTTTTGCGCCTTTGTGCCAGAGGAGTCCAACCAACTTTGTTATACAAAGAACAGTGGTAAGTGTCACAAGGATCTCCCGTGATGAATCTGAGGGCAGAATGATAAACTGAGTCCAGGGGTTTGAGAGTGGTAGCAGCAGCATGTCTATGACTGATGTCACCATAATCCAAAAATACGTTTAAGCAGTACATTGCATAGCTTCCATTGTAGTACCGCGGCCTGCTTCTCCAAACTGGGGGCGCGCTGAGCGTCAACCTGACTTCAAAATATCCAAACTATCCTCTAAGCATTTATTTTAGTTCAGTATGTCTTAAGCTAACTTCTTCCCCCAAGTCAATGTCTTCACGTCAGCAGTAGATGTTGATGCTGCTGCAGCGGAAAAGTATAACAGTGCCGTGGCCGATGGCACCTGATGTTTAATCAGCTCATCAAACAGTGGGGCCACTTGTTCTCATGAATATCCTCTGTGACACTGGGCTTATGATAATTTGACCTTAATTGATTTTTTCTGGTTGAATTACAGTTAATCAAGGTACAAAGGACAAAGACATGAATTTACGAGTGTCCTTCTGTTCACACGAAGCAAACAACACAACATTGACTCTCTTGTGTCTCCAAGAAGTTATAAATCTAATTCTGATTCCAATCTCCCTCGACTTCTGTGTGTGTGTGTGTGTGTGTGTGTGTGTGTGTATCTGAGGTCATTTTTCAAGTGTACTGTATAACATTATGTTTATAAAGGCATTATACAAGTGTGTGTGCGCATGTTTATATGTTTGTCATCCAGTGTGTGTGTTAGTCTCTGTGTGTGCATTTGTGTGCCAAAGGTCATAATTGTAATACTTGACTTTATCATGTATGTGCCGAGGCATGTGTGTTGTATGTTCATCATTTACGTAAGTTACATAAGCAGCCCGCAGACCCATACATGCAGTTTATTCCTTGTGGATTTGTGTGAATGTATGTGTATTATTCTTTAAAAGGCCTGTCGACAGAGATGTGTGCTTGTAATGTCTTGCGGGTCGTAACACCAGTGACCTCACAAAATGGTAATGTTCTGCTCTGGGAAAACACCACAGGGCTGCATAAGAACTACAACACTTTCAGTGCCCTGCAGAATCCCACTATGCATAACACGTTACACTTCTCGATAATGGCGAAAAACTAGTTATCTTTTCAGGTTAAAGCCCTTGAGCCCCATGCAGTGTTCCCTATCATTTTTTTCTGCATGGTAAAACAATCCAGCTTGTTCCAACAGACACTGAAGAACACACAAATATTCCCAATTTAAACATCTACTCACCAATGTATTAGCATATGGACTTCGGACATGACATTTTTCCTATTTTTATAAACTTTGAATTCAGAGGTTGATCCATAGAATGTATAACAAAGCCAAAACATCTCAATTGCCCCATAAATCTAGCCCCATTTATTTTAGAACTTAAAGATGAAATTAGTAGTTGAATAACATTTGGTTTCTCATTTTAGGTAGTTATTACCCCGCTGATATTTGTTGAACTGTTCATTTAAAAAAAAAAAAAAAAGAAGAAAAAAAAACATGATTGATTCATTTACGATTGGTCGGGTGGGTGTATGGGCGGGACTTCCATACTGCATCTCCAATACTATCACTACTGCTCAGACTCTGGCTCCAAAAATTACAAGATGGCAGCGACCTTATTTGGGACATTCTTGGCTTCACTTTGTTCAGTTATCTGAAGTGGAGAGGTGTCATCCTATAGATAGACTGGAGCTGTTCTGGGCAGCACCTTAGCCAAATTAACTTAAGTAAAAGATTCTTCTCAGATCTGATGACTGGAGTGGAACTTCTTCAGCATTTTTTTGCTTTTAAGCTGTTCGAGTGTTATGTATTTATAATCTGCTCTAGCTCTTACAATGTTTCAAAATGATGTAAAAATTAGACACCAAACTACCACAGAGAACCGAAACAACCCCAAAGAAAACAAAAATTACCACAAGAGACAAAGTCCCACAAAGAGACTCAAAATGTGTGGGGGAATAGCGTTTTGCATACCCCAGAGTGGGAACAGCTCATCGAATTGGACTCAAATGAGATAAATTTCAGTTGCAGCAGTAAGAAGTGTCCTCGATTCTTGTTGTTATTTAATCAGTGGTATAACTTATTTGCCTTTTTCTTTATGCATGTATGTTGTGCACACAACTTGTGTACATTTGAGTGTACATTTGAAGTTTTCTGAGGTACTTTGTCTCCCAGAGGGTTATAGACTGTTTTATTATGAGGGGCCCTGTCAGTTGGCATCAACATAAATAAGCAGAGTAATGAGCATGAATAGTGAAATATAAGGTTTGTGAAGGATAGAGATGATTATCATTGTCATTTGGTAGGGAATAACAGTGTTCCAATGCTGCTTACAATGCACTGTCTATTATCCAGAGATCAATAGCACTTGAGCTGAATGTCATTACGGTTATTAGGCCTGCTTGTCTGTATGGTGATGAGGCATGAGGACATTATGCAGGGTGGTGTGAGAGCCTGTGCATACGTGTGACTGAGTACATGAGTGAACTCATAATCGTATCTGCTTGTGTTTCCACTGTTGCTTTAGGTGTATTTAGCATGTGTGGCATGTGTGCAGAATACTCATGAAGAGCAATATATATACTGCCGATGAATGCTGACATTTCAGAAGGAGTAGTTTCAAGGTGAGAGGGAGAGAAAGTGATAGAGAGTGGAGAGGTAAAGGTGAGCAGGGAGATATACCCAGAGGGAGAAGAGATAAGGGGAACGCAGACAGTGAGAATAACTCACAGGGGGATAGAGAGAGGCATAGACGGAAGGTAACCGCAAGGGATTTTACAGCAGGGACACCTGAATGTGCCGGAACCGGAACTAAAACCAGTGCTTGTGAGATAAAGCTTGAGGTTGGAATTTTTCTTTTTTTGTTTTGTCAACAAATTGAATGAACAGACCAACACCAACAATGCTTGCTCCTACTATCATGTATTGCCAGTGCAGCCAAAGCCATGACATGACAGCTACACATCAATGAGCAACATTGTATAAATCCATCCACAGCCAAAAGTAGTCCCCAACTAATGCACTATTTATTCCTCTTTGACTAACGTTTGGTGGAAAACTACAGTGGACAGCTGTTTTTAATTAGCTATTTTTTGAAAAAGAGTTGTGGTGTAGTTGTGATCTGTTCTCAAAGATTAACATTCATTCAGTGGAAACTAATGGGCTTGGGCTGAGTGCCGCAGACAGGGTAAAGAAGTCAGAGAACTACTGAGAGGACAAACTCATTGTTGGTTTTGGACATTTCATGGAATTTGTTTACAATAAAAACAATTTAGAAAAAAGTGAGTAATAAAACATGCTGATAAATTACAGTTTTTACAGACAGAATTACAGACAAGGAGGAGGCAATGTCCTACTTTTACATTTGTAGTCAGTTTAGAGCCCGACCGATAAAGGATTTTTAAGGCCGATACAATATGAATATTTGGTTATTTAAAAATCCAATATGCCGCTATATTGGCTGATATATATATATTTTTAAATCCAACGTGTTACAAAACATGCAGATTTCCCTAACATTAGTTATTTGTAGTTATTTGAGTTCTCACTATAATAATATGATAATGATTTGTTTGTCACAACAGAACAGAGGAAGATCAGATAAATAAAATGTATAAAAATACAAACTTAAGATATGAAACTTAAAGTCCTTTGAACAAAATCACATTAACAAAAAAAAATTCTCTGTTGCCAACAGGGATGTTGTAGAGCGCCCTCTGGTGGACAAACTATACAACGCCAAATTCTCATAACATGGTTGACAGTCCGTTTTAATTTTTTAAATATTCATTTGTCGGACTCATTTATTTGTCATTATAAATGAAACAAGTATTTTCTTTGGCCAGGGCACGAGCCACAGGGACTCACGAGTCTCTTCTCTACCTGGTGTGTATCTGTTGCCAGTTTTTTTTTTTTTTTTTAAATAGATACAACCTCACATTAAGTCTTCAAAAAAAGTTAAGGAAACACTTCTTATATGACTGCTATTAATGTTTGTTTTTTTCAACTAGCTGACAACAAAGGAGAGATTAAAAAAGAAACACAAAGATTCAGTGGTGTTGACAAAAAAGGACTGACCGAACGAGAAAAATAGGATGAGAAAGACAAGAGTGGGAGAAAGTAAAGTTTAAAGCAGGATACGGGTAGAGGCCAATGGCAGGGGTGGAGGACGAGAGATAAAGATAGACAGCGGCTGCCAGAGTGGAGGAGAGGAGGGGGAGAGGGTGGACTCTGATACGACAGGAAAAAAGAATGGATGTTGGAAAGGAGAAAGGTAGAGAAAGAGTGATGTAGCCCAAGAAGATAAAAGGGATGGGATGTGGCGTGGGAAGGGGGGATTGAGACTCAGGACATTAATGAAAAAAAACTGCAAGAAGGTATTTTCTGCGTAATATTCTAAGGGGGATGATCTATGTCAAAGAACCTGCTCATAATTCCTCCTTTCTGGTGACATGGGTTAGGATTTCACCACAGCTTGATGCCACCTAAAGGCGGTCAAAGGAATTTTTGGCAGGGACATTTTCTATATGAAAAAAGTTTTTAATAACATGCTCTTTCACTTTGATAACACTATACATTTACCAACTCTCATGCTGTTCATTTATGATTCTCAGAAAGTTTTCATGAATGTTCACTGACTTACAATAAGTCTAACGCGGGAAAGTTCCTCTTCTCTTCTCACATAAAGCACAAGGGCACCAGCATCGTCATCAAAGCTAACATCAAAGTCAAACTTTATGCTTTTTTTGCTGAGATGCAAATCACTTTTTATGTAAATAAAGTCACACATCCTTACAAAGTGCCTCAACAGAGGAGGAGATCAAAGGGAATTGGCATTTCTTCCCACTAACATGCATATGCACGCACATTATTTGGACTCTGGGTGAATCGGGGGAGGGCACGCATGGAGATAACTGGGATGGACAGACTGAGTGAGAACAGAAAGAAAAGAGAGATGGCATGAGTGAGAGACGGAGAGCAGAGAGTAAAGGCAGGGGAGAGGGTGAAGAACGACAGAGAGGAAGACGGAGAGAGAACAAACAGTGTCAGGGTAATGTTAATGGGGACAGGGATCTTGTCATATTAAATATAGATGACTCTGTTATGGGACATGAAATATACATGAAACACTACGTTTGACATTTGTACCGGCTGCGTTAAGAGGCATGTCAGAGGAGAAAGAAAGTTGAGTTGTGAGAAGAAAGCTAGCTCAAGTAAAAAATGCAAAAATGAGAGGCGTTGTAGTGAGAAAGAAAGAAGGGAGGGGACAGATGGACAAAAGGAGAGACGGGGAGAGAGACATCAGAGTACCACAAGGATCTTGACAGCATCTGATCCCAGGGGAGCACTTTTTTGTTGCCTTTTCTTCATAGGTGGGGGCTTTTCCTAAGATGTGGATCAATATTGTATTGTTGTTTCTTTGTTTCTTGTTGTGCTGCTGATCCTCAGTGTTTAAGTGTTAATCTGAGGTCTTCACTTTGTGTGGTCATAACAGGGCCCATGGGACTTGTAAACAGAGCAGGGCTAATAACCCCAGTGTCCTGGCTAAAACTTCCATCAGGCTTGCATATATCCCTTAGACCCCGGGGTCACGGTCCCTACAACTTTTCTGACCCCATGGACAAAGGCAGTGTCAGCAGTGAGGGTGCTGATAGAAGGATAAAAGCAGTATGTGTAACACAAGTCAGAAAAGAAAGAGACTTTTGCTAAAAATCTCCTCGGATTTTAAAGTCACAATAGCTTTTTCCTCCAGTGCTGGCTCACTGTATGGAAAAAGAAAACATGACTTTCTTTTCCCATTTGTCAATCACTATAATGAATTGACAATATTAGAAAATGAGAACTATTTACTACAAATGGGGTGGGAATCACCAGAGGCCCCATGATACGATATTATCAAGATACTTAAGATGATGTTATATAGATTTGAATCATATTGTGATATTCTTCGATATATTGTAATTTATTACCCATTTTCCACCTTTAAATTCCGTCCCCAAAGGAAAACTTTGTCAACATGTCTTATCTAAAAAGATACATTTCTCTTTGAGTAGATTAGATAATACTTCATTCATCTTACATTACAGCAGCAGACAATGTGCACTGTACTGAATGAATATAAAGTAGTATTGTATAAAAAGTAAAGTAAAGTGAGGTGGCCATAGTACGGAAAATATTGCAATGTAAGTAAGTAAGTGACGTGAAATTAAATTGAATAATACAGTATGTAATTAAATAATACAGCAAAAGTAAGTAACCATAATATAAATGATATTGAAGTGTGACCATAACATAAACACTATTGATTAAGTAAGTACTCAGAATGGAAAACTATAAATACAGATAATAAATATAAAGATCTACATAGAGCCATTGTGAGTGGTGGGTATTTGAAACATAAACAGAAGCTACAACATTATTGTCATGTCTACTTCCGTACAGTTATTATATTATTAAAAAAAACGGTTTTCAAATGATAAAATTCTTTGCCTGTTTCTTGCAATTCCAATAAGCCAAAATAAGCATGCATGTCCTCTCATAGAATATTTTGCTTGCTGTACGTACTGCTATAAATGTAAAGGGTTTGATTTGAAATGTAAAGGGTCTTTTTTCCATGTGCTCTGAGTCAGTACGCACATAGAGCAGTGATTTAACCACGCAGATGCGTCACTTGTTTATCTGTTGATGTTACTAACACTCAATCTCTGCCTGTGTGTTTGTCCAGTTGCGAGGAACCAGTATGAGCGAATGGGCAGTGATGTCACCATGCAGTGCGGCTCCCTGGACAACGACGTGTCGGTGTCATGGAAGGTGAACGGGACAGATGTGAAGGCCCAGCATCATCTAGAGGGTCCCAGACTGATGCTGACCGAAGTAGACCTGGGCCACAACGGACTCTACAGCTGCTTCCAGAACCCTCACGGGGGAGAGGCGGGACACCATCTACCTACACATCGGCAGTGAGTAGCCAGACAATTGCCCGCCGGATATCATTTCAAATAAGACATGATGAATCTTTAATCATCTCAAAGGGGAAACTGGGTCATTGCTGCAGAAAGAAAATGAGTGGTGTTTCCGACCACGATGCAATTTAGATGGAAAAAGATAGATAAAAAACATGTTATAAAGATTTGAGTTTCAAAAAATAGCTTAAATTATACACAAATGATTGTTTCACTTATATATTTTTTCAACAATTCATCCAAATAATTATTCATTTCATAATTATGATATATATGATCACTTTGGAGCTCCATATGAATCCATATCATTTAACATGTTTGTGTTGTTTGCACAGTAAACCCTAAATGACAATGTTATTAGTAAGTTATAATATTTGAAGGGCTGAATATAAAAGTTGAAGTGTGATACTACTGTAACTGCCGCTGCCAGCTGACCAGCTCTAAATGATGAGTAGTTAAAATGACATTTGGTCATTTTGCAGTTATGGATGTGCATTTTAATAATCATACAAAAGCTAAATGAGGGTCACTTCAACGGCACAGTGGCCTGTGAGTTGGCACTGGCCTCCTTTGAGATCCATTATTCTGACGAGAAATGTTTTATACACTGGGACTGTGCATATTATGACGTGGAGATAGGATTGACCTGTAAATGGTAAATTGCCTTGAGGATTATTGGAAAGAAAACACCTTTGGTAAATATGGTAATTATTATAATTATTATAATTATTGAAAATGCCCACTTGTAACAGAAATCCTTTTGTTCCTTCTTTGAAGGTTTTCTCTCAGATATTATTATTAATTTAACATATTATCCCACATGGTTAGTTGTAGAATTAGGTGAATGCAACATTTTTGTATATTATCACTTTCATGAATTAAGACTTAGTACAGAAAAATACTTTGCACATCTATAATGGGAGACAGGTGCGTCGGAGCAGGTTTATTTTCAAAATCTGCCTGATTTTCCCAGAAGATGGTCTTGTACCTACTATTGAACTTTATATATTTTTTGCAAGTTAGACAGTGTACGGGAGTTTCTTTGCAAATGAATTAATACTTACATTGTCAACATGTCCCTTAAAGCATTTAAGCAAGTAAGCAGCATTGGCTTTATCTAAGAAAAAAACAACAACATGAGTGTATTTTTAATTTTAGTTACGTTACATCCATTTATACCTCAGATTTATTGTGCCAAGTCCCACCTCCTTCTCCCTGATTTTGGCTGTTTGAATACAGTATGTCACTGCATTAGTGCATGATGTAATGGATCATGTTTATTCTTAAATGACATGAACATGAAAAACAGTTTCTAGTCAACAGTGGATTTTCTTATTGGACCAGACAAAAACCAACAGGGATTCACTCCTGCATGTACGTGTTCACTTTCTAGCTCTTTCCATCTGAGTCTGTTGGAAGTATAAGGAATAGGCAACATTTGAAATTCAATTTCCACAGGAGTCATGCTGCAGCTGCTAGCTGGCTAGCAAGTGAAATTAGATACATCTTTGGCATCAGTCATGGCAGGCTATTTCAAAAAGCTGCCAAATGTGACACATTTTGATACACTGCAGTGGAGAACCCCTTAATTCATCACTCCCATGGCATTGAAGAATCTGTCTATACCAAATGTCTTATTTTTGACACTGTACTATAAAATCCACCTCGGGTCTAAATCAGAAATGGTAGATTGAAAGAAAGTTAGACTTGTAATGTCTTTCCCCCTGAGCTGAGCCAAAATGTTACCACCGTAAATGGCTTTGATCCCATTTAAAGCCAAATGTAAGAAATGAACACAGCAGTATAGGGACAAATTGACAAGGTTCCCATCGGATAAACAGGAAACCACACTTGTACCATTCCATCCCCTTGTCAACAGAACTGATAGAAAGCCGAGTACACCAGCCATCATGAGCTTATTCCAGGCTGTAAGTTGAATGTAACATTCCCATGCAAATGTTTGATGAATGAGACTGTATGGTATTCTGACAGTTTGGTTAATCATATCGGCAATGATGAATTACTGAATGCTGAACCAATACTGAATTAATGAGAGTTTTATGTTATGGTAGATTGTGTCAGCAAGGTGAATGATGTAATGCATAAACAGACCTGTGTGTGTCTGTGTGTGTGCGTGTGTGCGTGCGTGCATGCGTGAGAGAGAGAGAGATGGATAGATGTTTACTGTGTGTGTATGTGTGTGTGAGAAGGATAGATGTATACCCTGTGTCTGCGTGCAATCTAGTGCATGTGTGTGCATATGTGTGCATGTATGTTATTGTGTGTGTGTGTTACAGAGATATAGTTGCACTGTGTAACCATTCATCAGGGATCACTTACACGTTTTTGAGAACAACGCCGTAGAGATCTACCCTGGCAGCGAATATACTGTAATTGTCTTGATGTCAGTTGGTGATTTTATGACACGTCAAAGGCACACACTGGGGCAACATTGACTTTAATTCTGCACTTAAACTACAAAAACTCAAATCTTCATCACATACTCTTCCTTTGTCTCTCACTCTTTTTCAATCTGCCTTATCTTTATACCTGTTATCACAACCACACTGTATCCCGCTATTTCTACTTTTCTCTTTTGCTCTTTGTCTTCTCTCTCTCTCTCTCTCTCTCTGTCTTTCTTTCTATTTTATCATCTTTTTCATTATGTTAACTGTCACCTACAAAACTTTAAAGTCTCGCGCAATACAGTGATAACAACATCATGACAGGCTACACTTGTCGTGATTACCATCATGATGATAGTTTAATTTTATGTGGTGTTCATTATGTACACCGAGGGCTTGTTATGTTTTACACGGGTGGAAGTGTTATCAGGAGGACAGCGCAGATCCATCTGTCAATGCCTTTTTAAATATTCTCCTTCACCCTTTGTCTCTTTCTACTTTAAAAATTAATGATTTCCTCCTTGCTCTTTCTCTTTTAACTTACAAAACTTTTTTTCATCTTTTCCATTCCTTTCCTACATCCATCCTTTCTTTCCTGCCTGTCTGTCTCTCTCATCTTTGCAAATCATTCTCTCGATACCATTCTCCAAATCCTTCAATGCGTCCTCTTCCCCGCCACATCTCTCTGCCTCTGTGTTTTGGCTTCTATTTTGTGGCGGCTGTGTTTACACTGGTTTGCATTAGGAACAGAGGACGTCATACTATGACCCTGAACCCGTGTGTGTGTATGTGGGTGTGTGTGTGTGTGAGTGTGTGTGCGTGCATGTGTGTGCTTGCTCCACCTTCACACCAGTTTTATGGAGCTTTTGTGATCTGATTTAGTGTCAACATAATGTCAGCATGGGGCGACCGCAGTTGCGTGCCCGCTGACTTGTATTTTTATGTAAAAGTTTAGTGCCGCCGTGATGTCTGTTTCTCTTCCTCTTTGCATTATTTCACCACTGTTTATAGCTGTAGGGTGTTTATATTCTGCCTGTCACTTTGGGATAGATACAAATCTGCTTAAAAGAAACAATAAATATACATAAATATCAAATTGTTTACGTGTATATGCTGATGGATAGAAGCAAGGACTTGGGTCTGTGTATTTGTGTACAGGTGTGTTCAGCTGTTACCCACATGGCATGATTTGGTTGCCCTAGGAAAGGTGTGTGGAATCTCATGTGGAAGCAAACACTCAGGGATACACACATTAACACAGACACACAGCAGCACATTCTGGATGGCATCTTTAGACACTATCTTCTCAAAGAGAAGTGATGTACAGTGATAGAGAAATAGAAAGTGACAGACTGGTAAAGAAAAATGAAATAGTACAGACACTAAATGTTTATTATAATTTAATAAATAAGCGGTCATAAAACTTGAAAGCTCTTTGGTGAAATACAACATCCTTTTCCTTTGCTGCCACAACGGAAAAGTTATTGCTGCCCTGCCCTTTTCCGGCGTTGTCCAGTTTTCCATCAATTGCTCTCTTCAGTGGCCGTCAGCTAAACAATTTATAGCTTCACAACATGGGCTAACACAAGAGCAACTGCATTGGGTCATATATCCACCCTCCAGTCACCATGGTGACCTGTCAAACAGTCAGTCTGCAAGACTCATAGTCTGCTAGTAAACAACCAGTCAGTTAGAAGACCATAAGCTATTGAACCAATACAAGTGCCAGTTAGTTACAACATTGAGTTGGGACATAATTTACAATTCACACCTTCTCATGAAGTCATTTCTCATTAAGTGTCATCACAGATGATGTGTGTGTGTTTGTGTGTGTAAGTATGTATGTATACGTGTATATATATATATATATATATATATATATATATATATATATATATATATATATATATATATATATATATATTAAGGCTGTAATCAACCAAAGAAAATCTTGGTCGACTGAAGTCCTGAAATTTCGACTAAAAATCGACTTGGGGGAGTGCGGAGGGGCGGAAAAAAAAACGTTACATTAATGAACTGTACTGTCCTGCAGTACTTGTCCTTGTAGGCTATTTGCAGTATATTAAATCGTTTTTGACCTAATTATTTTGCACTGAAATGACACTTGTCTGTCAGCTCTGACAGCGCTGCATCAGAGCTCTGTGCATGTCCTCGGCTTCGCGGCTGAGACACGACTAGACTATTAATTTAAAGCTTTAACTCTTAAACACAAAAGGCACGTTCACTTTAATATATACTGTATATTTTAACATATCTGTGGTCACGCTCAGTGCCTCGCTGTGTTGTATAGTCCATGCATGATGATGTGGCGTGCTGGCGCTGGATATTAACAAGTTCTTCAAACCTCCGCCCTCCATTACAGCAATGGGCCTCATATCCTGAGCAATAAAGTCGACATTTTTTGATATTATTTTAGCGTTTGGATGTTAGAGGCTTAACATCCAGCGTGGTATGGGTGTGTCTGGGGAACGCTACTGTCGTTGCGTGTGGGTGCACCGATAGTTTTAAAACGATTATTAGACTATGAAATATGCCAACTCTACTACCCTACTCAAAACAGACAGGGCAACCTAACGCAGACAAGTTAGCTTACCGTTTTTAGGTGATACGCCATGTTTGTAGTCCAGCTGCGATATGCAAACAGTTGCTTGCAAACTTTGCATTCGACTTTTTTCTGTTATCTATTTTTGTAAAATGCTGCCACACTGGCAACATTTTGTCACATTTAGCTTTAAATAATGTTTAAAAAACTGGTCTGAAATTTTGAGGGTCACTTTCAGAAAAATGCACATTTACAACAATATTTGTCAACTTGGAAATATTTTAAATAGTTAAATCCAAATATTAAATATTACACCTAAATGTTAAATCTTAAATCTAAATGCTAAATCTAAATCTAAATGTTAAATCTAAATCTAAATGTTGAATCTAAATCTAAATGTTAAATCTAAATCTAAATATTAAATCTAAATCTAAATGTTGAATCTAAATCTAAATATTAAATCTAAATCTAAATGTTAAATCTAAATCTAAATGTTAAATCTAAATATTAAATCTAAATCTAAATGTTAAATTTAAATCTAAATCTAAATGTTAAATCTAAATATTAAATCTAAATCTAAATCTAAATCTAAATGTTAAATCTAAATATTAAATCTAAATGTTAAATCTAAATCTAAATGTTAAATCAAAATCTAAATGTTAAATCTAAATCTAAATGTTAAATCTAAATCTAAATGTTAAATCTAAATCTAAATGTTTCGAGTGAAACTAAATATTTAGCTAATATGCAAATGAAATGCCGGTAACCGGAAGTAACTCGAGGAGGTCAGTGTATGTTTATATTGTCAAATAACGAATAAAAATCATCTCATCCGGGGATATGGACACTTGAACTTGGATAAACGTGATAATAACTACCTAAAATAATAAACACAGTTGGAGAAACTGTATTTGAAGAGTACTTTGAGTTTTTAGTGTCACTTTTATGAATGGCGCCGGACTTATGACCTGTAACCACTATAGCCAGCCAACAGGGGGCTCACATTGACTGGTCTGTCACGTTCACTTGCAGGTCAGCAAGAGCCTATCTATCCCATAGACCGTTAATATTAATAATATACGGTCTATGATCTATCCCCCGACAAGGCACGGTACTGTCGGCCATGGTCACACTGCGAAATGTCCAACGAATCAGCGTTAGCCGAGAACATCGGCAGAGCCGTCCCGCTGGCTCTACAAACTTATTCAACAGCGACAGCAACAGCCTCAGGGCCACCGCAGGCCACCTCGGTTAGTATGTTTTCCAAAACACGTAGCTAGCATAGTAGAGATTTGCTACTACCTTGACAACGATCCAATGCTAGCTACGTGTTTTGGAAAACATACTAACCGAGATAGGGTGAGAAGCTCAGTCATCAGAGAGAAGAGCTCGGAGTAGAGCCGCTGCTCCTTTGCGTCGAAAGGAGCCAGTTGAGGTGGTTCGGGCATCTGGTAAGGATGCCTCCTGGGCGCCTCCCTAGGGAGGTGTTCCAGGCACGTCCAGCTGGGAGGAGGCCTCGGGGAAGACCCAGGACTAGGTGGAGAGATTATATCTCCAACCTGGCCTGGGAACGCCTCGGGATCCCCCAGTCGGAGCTGGTTGATGTGGCTCGGGAAAGGGAAGTTTGGGGTCCCCTACTGGAGCTGCTGCCCCCGACCCGACTCCGGATAAGCGGATGAAGATGGATGGACTAACCGAGGTGGCCTGCGGCGGCCCTGAGGCTGTCGCTGTCGCTGTTGAATAAGTACAGCCACCGGGACGGCTAAGCCGATGTTCTCGGCTAACGCTGGTTCGTTGGACATTTCGCAGAGTGACCATGGCCGACAGTACCGTGCCTTGTCGGGGGCGGGCGGGGATAGATAGGCTCTTGCTGACCTGCAAGCGAACGTGACAGACCAGTCAATGTGAGCCCCCTGTTGGCTGGCTATAGTGGTTACAGGTCATAAGTCCGGCACCATTCATAAAAGTGACACTAAAAACTCAAAGTACTCTTCAAATACAGTTTCTCCAACTGTGTTTATTATTTTAGGTAGTTATTATCACGTTTATCCAAGTTCAAGTGTCCATATCCCCGGATGAGATGATTTTTATTCGTTATTTGACAATATAAACATACACTGACCTCCTCGAGCTTTTATTTTGTTACTTCCGGTTACCGGCATTTCATTTGCATATTAGCTAAATATTTAGTTTCACTCGAAACATTTAGATTTAACATTTAGATTTAGATTTAACATTTAGATTTAGATTTAACATTTAGATTTAATATTTAGATTTAACATTTAGATTTAGATTTAGATTTATATTTAGATTTAATATTTAGATTTAACATTTAGATTTAGATTTAGATTTAGATTTAACATTTAGATTTAGATTTAATATTTAGATTTAACATTTAGATTTAGATTTAACATTTAGATTTAGATTTAATATTTAGATTTAGATTTAACATTTAGATTTAGATTTAATATTTAGATTTAGATTTAACATTTAGATTTAGATTTAGATTTAACATTTAGATTTAGATTTAGCATTTAGATTTAAGATTTAACATTTAGGTGTAATATTTAATATTTGGATTTAACTATTTAAAATATTTCCAAGTTGACAAATATTGTTGTAAATGTACTAGAAAGTGACCCTCAAAATTTCAGACCAGTTTTTTAAACATTATTTAAAGCTAAATGTGACAAAATGTTGCTGTTATTTTCAGTGTGAGCCGCTTTACAAACGGCGCCCCATATTCGACATGGTAGAGGAGGACTGACTGTAAATTAAACACTCACAATTAAATAAATATTCAGCAAACCACTAAACCAAGGCTTTCTAGTTCTTTCTTCAGTCTGTCCCCAGTGGGTCGGGCTAATCCAAAAAAAGTGAAAACAAGGGGGGTGTTCTGAAGACAGACTGTTACCTGTGAAACAGGGGTGCTCTGAAAACACCCCCATTAGCAATTATTGCTTTCCACCCATAGACCATAACAGTCTATGCTTCCACCTGATGAAATTAACACAGCAAAAAAACGACCAATCAGAATTTTGGTCGAGCCAGAACGTATCGACCAATAAATCGACTAGTCAACTGGAAGATTACAGCACTAATATACATACACACACACACACGTATATATTATGGGGTGGGCCGGAAAGTCATGCGGATTCATGCAAAAATCTTGATTCTTATCTTTTCCGAATCTGAATCGATTTACAACTTCCAAAAATCAATTTTTAGAAAAGTTTTTCATCCATCTGGCAATCTTGACTTGCCACACGCCCTTTCCAGCTTCTTTAGTAATTATTTAGATAACCTAGCCATAGATTACGTAGCTTACGTAGTTGCAGCGAGCAGTATGGCTACTAATGTTAGCTCTTGGACAATAGAGCAGCAATAAATCCAGGCAGTCAGTCTTTGGAAACTACAATCTCCTAGGGAAGAAGAAGGTTTATATGACTCATTGCAAGGTACAAGCCAAATTAGCTCAACACTACCTATGCATCCCTGGAACTAGAGTATTCTCCAGTAATGGGGATGTAGTGACAGCGCAGTGGTGCAGTCTCACTCCAGGAAATGTTCTTCTTTTTCTACAAAAGAACCTAGATATTGCTACTGTTACACAGTAACCAATGGAAACACCAAGTCAAAGTTTTTTGACTTTGAAGCTTTTCTTGAATTGAGAATCCATTTTGGATCGGTTAGCGTTTTGAATCAAGAATCAAACTGAATCGCGAAGTAGCAAAATATTCAACATCCCTAAAATACATAAAGACTTTGTCTAGAGCTGTGCAATTGTTGTGGCCCTTCAAACATCAGGCCATGCATATCTAAAATCTCTGTTCCTGATCACTCATCTTTAGAGCCTATTAGCCATCCATCATTTAGTCTGCCAGCTGACACTAGGCAAGAAAAATACCCCCCCCCAGATTCTTGACAGATAATTCATAGGAATAAATAGGGCACTCTAGACAGAGCACTCCCATCTCTGTAATGACAATATTTTCAACATCTAGAGTATAATGAAGAACAACATGTATATTGTGTGCCAGAGTGGTGTCTGCATGGTAATGAATGTATACCATAAATCATCACACAAGAAAGGGGGTACTTCCTCTAGGTTTGGCATTGTCTCATTTTCGTAAACAAATCCTGTCTGAGCCGCCTTCAGATCATAGCGGTGCCATTACGTAAACCCTGTTGCGGTGTAGACTTTTTCTTAGCGCTCCAAATGATAACAGAAGCCTTAACCGCCCGCGTTGTGGCCGTGGGTTGTGTTATGAGGCCAAGTCCATTTGGCTTTTGTTGAGGTGTTGGCATGCATGTGGTTAGTACTGAAAACCCTTAGAAAAATGGAAAGTTCACTTAGAAGGTTACACGTGAAAAAAAAATGCTCTTTCTTTATTCTTAAAACTTGTCACTCCTTCAGTCACTGTCTTTCTCTCTCAATCTAACAAATAAGGAAGGGATTGTACTGGCCTCTCCAACTAGAAGATGCAAACACAAAGGCCGTATTTGGATATTTTAAATTGCAGACATTGCAGTGACCTATGTTCACTCTCTTGAGCCTTTCTCTAAACTCAATTGTAGCCAATTCATGTGTAGCCTTCATCCATATCTTAACCCAAAGGTAATGTGAGTAAAAGTAGAGTGGACACGCTCATTAGGTTAACAGTTAAAGAATCCATCCATTCCACACACACACACACACAGACACACACACACGCACACACACACACACACACACACACACACACACACACACACACAAAATGGTTGCCTTTAGCTTCACTGGGGATGAGTTGAAAGAGTGAGTTCTCTTGTTAGATTGATGTGCATTTCTTATCCTGAGGCAACTTATTTCAACTCTCACACACAAACACACTCCAATTGGTATCCATTTCCTCTCTGTGGGATGCTTGTTTTTGTGTGTATCTTCACACACACACACACACACACACACACACACACACACACACACTCAGGGGGCCCATGCTGCATCGCTGGGTAATGGAATTGTCTTGTCTCCTTGCAGACAGATCGCTATGGAGGAGGGTGGGCACGTAGAGCTCCACCTCCTCTGGGACTTCCTGTTTAAACCAGGAAGTATTTGCCCCCCACATGTAAGGGCACCGCTCTAACTACTCAGCTTCCATTTTAATTACTCTCCCTGCTTGTCCCAGTACTCGGTCAATCATAATGAATAGAAACACCTGCATGGAGAATTTCCACAGCCTTAGAATTTAATCTAACAGTTCATCAACCGTGGCTGGTGACTCAGTTCTTGTTTCTTGTCAGTAAGAGAAGCAGCCCAGTCGGCTGAACCATTGTGAAAGGAGTATTTTGAAGTCTTTAAAACTCTGATAAATGTGTGGAAGGTAACACCTAAAGGATTGGCAAATTCTAACAGGTAACAGTTTTTATCAGAAATAGACATGAAAGTAAATCTTGATGACAACCATGATGTCTCTAGTATTTGTACTGCCACAGAATGATTCTGATTTATAAAGAATTGAGGAAAACTGAACTTATATCTGTCTGTCTTTTATGCAGAGGAAGGTGAGGCCTGCCAAAACATTCTTCTGTAGAATGACAAATAGTTAGAATAGTTTCTAGGGTTTTGCCGAAGTCTGCAGTGCCACCAAGTGTCCTCAAGCAAGACCGGGACTTTGTACTGCGCCAGAGGATTTGTCCTTTAGCTGACTTCTGACTCCTTTAGAGATAATAGGACGCTCCTGCACAAATCAATAAAGCATAAACTAAACAGTCTGTCTGGAAGACTAGATGAGAATTTAAATGCTAAGCGTAAATCAAGCCACAGTACATCTTGGTTGTCCAGTGATATGTCGGTAACAGCTTTCTTTTCCGGTAACAGGAAAAGAAATGTCAAAAGGAATATACCTCAGTGAATATACCACTGTTATGTGTCTTCACTGTCTTCTGTTTCAGACTGTAGGTTTTGCATTATGAATTTTCATCCTTTCAGCATCATTGTCACTGCATCCCTATCCCTTTGCTCTCTTTCTCTGTTCCATATTACCCCAGTTTCTTCGCTCTCCATTTTTTGCTCTATTTGCAGGACAACAGCAAGTCCCATCACTTTATTGTAGCAGACAACCATAACAAATGGGACAACGGGCCCGCTTTAAGAAGTCAATGAGCAGCCATGAGGGAAACTCAAACGTGTGTGTGCTTTGGCCTCTTTGTATCCATTGGGTATCAGGAGTAATCTGGCAAGACAGATTGTTTTCCCTTTTGCTCTTACTCAATGCTGATGTGAAGAGATGGTGTGGCAAAAATCCTCATAAAAATGCTCAGAATATTCCTTTTTAATAACATTAGGTGTTTTGTCCAATTCTAAACTGTATATACATGTACATGTCAGATTAGACCTTATGTTTTCTGGGGATTCAATGTACAGGTGCAAGGAGCGCCTGTAAACACAAACACATTAAGCTTGATCCTAGGTAGAACTCCAAAGGCTTTGAAGATCAGCCAAGGTAGTGTTTCCTCAAGACTTGAGTCCAATAATATGAATATGTTAGGTTTTTGTTTCCTTTACATAATGCTTCATTCGATTCCTCCACAACTCTGTTCATCCATCACTCTCACCCACCCCTCTCACCCATTTGTCATTTTTTCTCCCCTGACTGCTAATACTTTTTCCCTCGTCATATATTAAAATTCTGTCCTGATCCCTTTGTTTCTATCTTGTTCCATTTCTTTCTTTCTCCTCTACTAATCCTCTTATACCGCCCCCTAGACCATCCCATACCACCCATTACTTTCTCCTCTTCTTGTTGTTTTTTCTCTCTGTACATTGGTGTGTATAAGCAGCTGTACACTCTAGTGTGCTCCTGCTGTCCTCACTGAACATCATGTATTTTAGTATGTATCTTGTAGCTGTAGGCTAATCTCCATCTCCAACACAAACTGCTACAAAATACTAATCAATCAGTGTAATCTTTTGACTGCATTGCATTCTGGCCTGTTGAGATAGTGTGAAGGTATTACTCAAAGGCACATCTCAGCAGATTTTAAGGTATCATTCTACAGCAAACGTTATGAGGTTACATTAGCTATATAAAGCTGTTGGAAGTTTTATTTGCAAATGTTTTTCAGTGCTCAAAAATGAGGGTGCCCCAATTTGCCAATAGCAAGTAAAATATCACATAGGGCAAATAAAACTAACAACTCCCTAGCCCAATCAAGCAAGTGGTAAAAAAGAATGAAACACATTGGATAAAAACGGAAAGTGCTGCATTACAGTGGGTGTATTTCAGTAGATATATGTGAACCGGAAAAATTTCCCAATCCTCCCTAGCGTATTCTGCGCTCCTGCTGGGTCTAACTGCCCCTCCGCCTCACTTCCCGCCATGGGGAGTGAGTCTGTTTAGACCCAGCCACCAGCCAGCTCTTCAGTATAGTATAAAAGCTCAATGGAAATGGCAAGCTAACTAGCCAGGCAGTCGCTAAATGAGTAAAATTGAACAACTTCATCTACACTCTCTTCACAGCATAGGAAAGCATTGCTATCGCCAGATAGGTGACAACTTTTTTAGCTCACATTCAGTCACCAGTGCAGCATGTAAGCATTGTTGATTTGTGGAATTAATAAGCTAGCAAACTGACTAGCCAGCCTTTAAATCAGTAAACCTTTTTTTCCTCAATGTTAAATGTTTTAATACAGAAAGAAGGAAATATGTTTGTATATGTTTTCCTAGTACATGAACAGTCAAAACAAGTATTTAAATTAACATTACATGTCATTTAGCTGATGCTTTTATCCAAAGCGACTTACAATTGCTATGTCAGAGGCCACATGCCTCTGGAGCAACTATGGGTTAGGTGTCTTGCTCAGGGACACATTGGTCCATGTATCGTAGCAGGAATTTAACCCAGATCACCCACACCAAAGAAATGTGTCATATCCACTGCGCCATTTAACAAAAGGACATGGAAAGCAGAGGTGGGTAGTAACGAGTTACATTTACTCCGTTACATTTACTTGAGTAAGTTTTTGAAAAAATTGTACTTCTAGGAGTAGTTTTAAATCACTATACTTTTACTTGTACTTGAGTAGATTAGTGAAGAAGAAACTGTACTGTTACTCCGCTACATCAGGCTACAATGAGCTCGTTACTTTTCTTTTTACCTCTTTGGTATTCTACGCGTCATTATTTTTATCCCCCCCGCGTACGTCTCATTTTAATGTTTTATTTTGACAGAGAGAGAGAGTCTTCCGCTGAAGGCTCTACCACGTGACTGTGTTTAACCAATCACACGTCGTTGTGCAGTCACGTGACCATACTCGATCTCTGCGGCGGGACAGGTTAGCTTTACAGTCGTAGCAAAACAAAGATGTCAGAATCAACCGTCGCCAAGGCAACACAGACGTGGAGGAACCCCCCGGCCTCATAGTGAAAGCATGGTTACCTTTTAGGATAAGTGTGAAACAGCAGCTACATTGTGCAGCGTCTTCTGTGTCGACCAAAACAAACGGACATGTGAGCATTCAAAAACTCAACATCTAACTTGAGGAAACGTAGCGGTAGTTTTAGTTTTTGCTGTGGATAGGTGGATGTTTGTCTTTTAGGTTACATACAGTATGTTTTGCACATGCTGTATCCATCAAAATTTGATGTGACAAGTCTCTCACTTAAGCTATTTTGTATTTAATAAATTCATTTTAATTTATTGTATTGATTGGATGAACTATAATCTGCGTAAAGATGATTATTTTGTATTTTTGTCTGTCTGATTGATGCTTGACGTTACTCAACAGTTACTCACTACTTGAGTAGTTTTTTCATCAAGGACTTTTTTACTCTTACTCAAGTAATTATTTGGATGACTACTTTTACTTTTACTTGAGTCAAATTATTCTGAAGTAACAGTACTTTTACTAGAGTACAATTTTTGGCTACTCTACCCACCTCTGATGGAAAGTAAAGAGTTACTTAGGCTGGGAATTGGCTTGCAGATGTGAAAGATGTTGCGGACGTTATAAGTGATGTAGCCTATAAAAACACAGAGAGAGTTCAAGCCGCAGTGTAAAAATGCAGATAGGTTAGAGAAAGAGGAGAAAGCTGCACATGCAAAACAGTATGACGCTGCATTTCAAAACGGGCCCGTAGATCAAGTGGGCTAGGTGTAGTGGAAGTCTCCCCGGGAAGAAGCTGAAGTGGAGGGGGACTAAGTTAGATAAAGTACAGCTAGAGACAGAGAAGCTTAGTTTAAGCAATGGGAGCCCAACACAGGAAATAGTGCAGGTAGAAAGCAGGATTCAAGATCTTCGTGAGGATTTAGCAAAATATGAAGTTGTGCATGCTTTGATGAGAAA
The DNA here is from genome assembly GCA_026937815.1 of Etheostoma perlongum. Lineage (NCBI taxonomy): Eukaryota > Metazoa > Chordata > Actinopteri > Perciformes > Percidae > Etheostoma > Etheostoma perlongum. The sequence goes on along the minus strand of CM049386.1, from coordinate 21,335,388 downwards.
AAGTAAAGTAGATGCTGTACTTCTTCTACTAGATATATATATATATATATATATATATATATATATATATATATATATATATATATATATATATATATATATATACAAAACCTATTATTATCAAAACCATGCAGAAGTGATGGCTTTTTTCAGGTAAAACCAAAAGATGACAAGACATGCCAACACAGTTAATGGGCAACTGGGTATAAAACATGTGGTAAAATAGAGTAATCCATGCAGATTTAATTGTCAGACATGACCGAAGTTAAGACATGACTAAGACAAACTGGGGCATTCTGGAAAGGGCACACATCCACGTAAAAACAATATTAGGCGCATGCTTTTTGTGTTTCATGGCTTTAAAGCCAATTGGAGCATACTTTAGCGACTAAACTTGAGCAGCTGGAGCATCACTTCTAGTCTTCTAAAATGCTGTCCCTTGCTCCAATTAAATTCGCAATGCTTTAGCTCCGTTCCACTCAAATGTCCTGCATGAAACAAAACTGTTAAAGCATATCTGGTAATTGGCAGTGTAAGATGCACTTTTGCTGTCCTAAACCTTCTTTGCTTGCTTTTGCTTTGGATAATTCCACACCTTCTTTCTTCCTCCATCTATCCAATCAGAGTCAACCCATACCTTAACCCTTTCTTCTTCTTCCTCTACTTTATTGCTCTCCTTCTCTCTCCTCATCTCCTACATTCCTATACCAACATTTGAGCACCATAATGTTGCTCTCCTTTGTCCTTTTCTTCCTGTCATATCTGCACACCCTGCTCATTTTTTTTTAAAGATGACTTGTCATTGCATTAACTGGTTTAAAATGGTCCTTGGGTCAATACATTATGTAATTTATCTTTGATTCAAAAGGGCATTTTGATTTTTTACTTCATAAAAAAAAGATTATGTGTAAATTGAAGTGAGTCAGGGTTCAGTGGGTTCTCTCTTTCTCTCTCCCTCTGCTTTTCTTTGGTGTCTCTCTCCCTTTCTCACTCTAATTACCCATCTAGAGGTAGTGGAATAAACTGTCTGATTGTATTATAGTCTTGTCTCCTCTGTTTGCTCCGCTTTCCTACAGATGATATGCACCTAGACAGTAATACCTGTGCTTTGTGTGGGTGTGTGCTTTGTGTGTGGGTGTGTGCGTATGTGTGGGTTGTGTAAGTGTTGCTGCTTGTGGGTGCCTTTTTTGTGCACTTCATAATAATTTGTCGCATACGCATCTTTTTTTAAGACTTGCAGCATCATTTTTGTGTGTTTATGTGTGTGTTTCCGTGCGTCAGCGGCTGTCACTGCCAATTTAGTGTGGTGTGTGCCAAGAAGGTAAAGGCCTGTTCCCTCATGATTAGTGTCCAGTGAAATAAAAATTTCTGGCCTGTCTCTGCCCTTTTACAGTTGTGTACGTGTGTGTGTGTGTGTGTGTGTGTGTGTGTGTGTGTGTGTGTGTGTGTGTGTGTGTGTGTGTGTTTGAGGAAGAGAATAAACGTGGCTTTAACCAGAAAGTATTCCACCTGGCTCAGTGTCCAGCAGTGAGGTTGAGCAGTTTGCTCCATTGACGTCAAGCAACTGAGGAATGGTCAGATATCCATTAAAACATGCCCGTAGGCAAATTAAATTTGCACATAGATGTTTGTACGTGCCCGCAAAATTCAAATGACAAATGTTTTGATAGGTAATACTGTCCATTCCGACAGAGCCTTTCAGCCAGCTCTGGCACAGACATTTAGGCTTGGCAGTCCCAAACCACAAACCAAAAACTCTACAAAAGCTTGATGTCAAAGAACAGAAACCAAACACAAACACTATTCTCATCAGTTTTAAGAACATTCTTACACTTGACCGATCTCAGAGAATATTGTAACTTCACTTCTACCGTAAGACCACTTTACAGTAATTGCTCCTGGGGACAGTGACCCCCCAACCTAGGTTGACCAGACGTGCCAAAAAATTTGGGACATTCCCGAAATCCAAGCAGTTGTCCCGAATCCCGAACCCTGCCCTAATTGTCCCAAAAATTAAAGCTGAGTCTTAAGAGCACACTCTCGAGTAGTTATAGTCTGATAGAACATTTAAAAAGTGGTCATGGTGATTGAGTCGTCCTGCAGCCAGCTCCCACCTCAGACATCAGGCTGCATGCTAGCAGAAAACTACATAACTAACAGCACAGCTGTAGGCTACCGACCACTTTGTGGTTGTTTTATTTGTTGCATAATGACACTTTCAGGATTTCAATGATTTTGTATTTGCATTTCCGAGTTTACATGACAGTTGAATTCCTGAATAAAAAAATAGAAATCCATGTTACCACACTACCCCAACCGGTTGTTTCCCCCTAATATCTGACTGAAGAATTCACCCTTGACTATATTCTATCAAAGTAATGGCATCTGAGCAATATGTCATCAAATGTGTAAATAGTTATATTTTTGCTACATGTTCTGTTATCTTCTATAGCCTAAACAGGTGACTATAGAATATAACATACTGCTGTCTAAAAACATAGTTTACATAGTGAACAAATAACTCGTTGTTGAGGCATTAGAGTCAATTAGTATTATGGAAAGTGAAGGGATAACTGGGTTCATGTCTGGACATGGCCGAAGTAGAACTTTGCATACCCTTGTCTCCTGAAACTACTCAGATTTGCTGTGTCACTTTGCAGGAGACTGTCACGTATCAGCAGTATAAAAGTTTAAATTCCAGGGCAGCCATTGGCAAGTATTACATAAAATATATATATATATAAGTCCCACTCAGAGATATTTCTATTTCATATCTACAACTCAGTTTTTCTGTTTGTCATATATTTTTCATTTATTTCATAAATGACAAACAGTCTTAGCTTCACTTACATTTTAACCACAGTTCTAGAAAATGTTTCCTTTATACTCTTAACATTTTAGTTGCTGCCTGCTTCACAGCAAGTGAGCTAATTAGTAAGCATCCCTTCACTGCTCAGAAATAGGGAGTGTAAGAAGCCTGTGGTATCAGTGGAGGTGTGTGGGCCACGAAGAGAGAGTATGACAAAGAGAGACAATGTGTGTGCATATGGATAAGAAGAAATTAGGAGAAAATTAATGAGCGAGTGAGGAAGGAAATTAATGTATATATGTGTGTGACTAGAGAACCAAATGTGTAAGTGTATATGTAGACTTCAACATGCATCACATACATATTCATAAGAGTATTGCATACTCACTATATTTTCCCCCCATATATCCTTACATGTGTGTGTAATGGACTGGGCCCTAATGCAATTTCACGCTTCAGGATAAAAGGGACTTCTCCATTTAGTCTATTCAGGCTTTTCTATTTGATGCAGCAAACTAATCTGGACTTTCAAATGAGATTGTTTCTCGCTCACTCACTGACTTATTAAACTGATGGTAATATACAAGCAGACTGAAGTGCATCAGGAATGCGTTCCGCCGCACCTACAAACCACTATTGAAACAAATAAAGAAATCTGTTAATTCCAAAAATAATTTTAAGAAGCTTCGCGACTGGAGTTTTTTTGTCAGACTGTTTTATTAGACTGCATTACTTTCAGGTGGGTGTACCTCATAAAGTGACAACTGAATGAATGTACCTATTGTGTACTGTACTTTTTTTCTTTTTCTTTTTTAAACAATGCTATTGGTCACCCTTTACGTCTGTCTGTGGATTTTACAAATAACTAAATGGCAACAAAGCAAGTTTGTCTGACTTTGTCTGAGTTAAATAGCTCAAATTTTTTCTTTGCCTTTTTTTCATTTCCCGAAAAACAACAGCTCTGGTCATATGACATTTCCAGTACAGTACATATGTATACTTTGAATATGAAGTAAGTCTAGTACCAGTACCAGAATTAATAGAGGCTGTAGTAAGTGTATAGCACTGTAGTAACAAGCATAGTAGTAGATGTATCAGTGGGAACAGAATTAGTTTCACCAGTACAGTAGCTGTACCTGCAGTAGTGGCAGTATATACTGTATTTGTTTCTGATAAATAAATGATCATTTTGTTTTGTAAGAACCCAAGTACTAAGAGTAACTGCAGCACGGCTGTCTTCCTGGAGCTGTCTCAATTACACCAGCTTGTTGGTCCTCTCTCTGGGGAGCAGACATCTGTGAGCCTGGACTGTGGCTTAATGGGATGGTCCCAAAGGATGGATATACCCCACAGAACACAACAGCATGGGAAAAGAAGAGCAGGGACCAGGATAGAGAGATGGGGAAAGAGGAGAAAAGATACAGAAGAAGGCAAGCGTGCAGTTAATTTGACAGCTGCAATGTAAAGATATGTTTACAAGACTGTGAGGTTGTGGAAAAAGTATTGGGACTGGCACTAACTTTGGGATGAAAACAATCACGTTTTACCACCAGAAATGTTTCATAAAAACAAAAAGATAGGGCTGAGAGGCGTGATGTGAAAAGAGGGGTATGGGAAGTAGAAACTCCGCTTGTGTTTAAGAGAAACAAACACTGCCTTCTGGATGTTCAGACACACGCACACTCGCACACACACACACAGACACACACATGTTGCGGTGGGCGGATGAAAGGAGTCTCTCACAAACATAGCTCCTGTGTCAAATGAGCCGCTCTTATTGTGGAAAAACATAGAGATGTTGGCCTTGGCCGGACAAGAATGTGGGCTGTATTGGTGCTGTGTGTGTGTGTGTGTGTGTGTGCGTGCTGCAATGAAAGCTCAAGCTTGCTAGTTATTTGCGCAAGCTTTTGCTTCAAACAGTCAGCATGCACACACACACGCATCAGACAACCACATAGACACACACGTTACACACGCTCATAACAAGTCTAATTATCTATTTTACAGTTTGGGGAAGTATGAACCCGGCTGTTTTGGCACATTTTGAGTTGTACATCTGAAGACGTGTGTGTGTGTGTGTGTCTGTGTGTACGCTGTCTCTTACTTCCTCTTCCCATCATTCCCTTCACTCTGCTCCTTTTCCTACTGCGTTTCTTTCTCTTTCAATTTTATTTTTTCATGCAGGCATCAGGAGCCAATCTAATTCATCGTCTTACTGTGTATTTTCCTCACATTATGTAGCATACCTGTTCATCTCATCTGTCTAAATTTGCCTCGTTAGCTTTCAAGTGTTTGGGAGGGCAGATTCACACAGAATCCGATCGAATACCATGCTGCAGCGGGGTGAAATCTCTGCAGCTTTATGTGACTCAAACCTTCAGAAACTGTGTTTGATTTGAGGAAAGCATTCACTTGAATTGCTTTCATTTATTGAGGGTTATATAAGCCATTGGGGAATTTTCTGTTAAGATGAAGGAGTTCAATAAGAAATTAAATTATGACTACAGATGCATTGGTTATTCTCTGATTCAAATAGACAAAGCATCAAGCATCAAGCACAACCATTGAAAAGTACTTGACCATAAAGCCTTGATGAAGCAGTTGCCATTTCCTCTATCACATTGTGACAAAACCGCAAATTGTTATGTTGAAGTGTGCTCAATGCTCAATAATACATTACAAGTAACTGTGTCTGTTTGAATTCAAGGAGCCTTCTATCTGCTACCCCAAAGTCTTTGTCACTAATCAAAAGTGTGAAACTAGTCTTTAATTCCCTGTTGGAACGAGTCTCTGCTTCTCATTGTTTAGCATTCACACTCGGAAACACAAGAGTGGTGTTAATTAATGGGGAACTAACGTTGCCATTATTCTTGAACACATTTCGCATACACACATCAACTCTGAGTTTCCCGCAAAAATGCGATGGGTTTTGGTCTGATTCACATTACACCTTGCACTATCTATCCTTGTACAAAGCCATATACTTTTTATTTTCAACACCAAAAGTCAGCATTATTGCCTTTTACTATAATGCTGATGCTATAATCAAAATAACACATTTAGAGGATTGTGCAGCCTTGGCACTTATTCTGTAAATGCTCTCGGAACACTTTCTAGTTGAATCCACCCATTATAAAATCAGCTGCCGTAACACAGCTAATGTGAATAGGTTTGCTGATCTGAGTGAGGAACACATTTCTAGAGCTTGTCAGAGGCAGGTGACATTTGTTACTCTATGCTGCTCTAAGTGATGTCACACGTGTTTTAGGCTACAATATTTGTTGTCAAATACAGCAAACATCTCCTCACTATCTACGAGCTGCCTGTCCCCAGAATACACACTGTAGACAGCCCAGGGTCTACAGACGGCAACAAAACCAAACTGTGCCCACCTGCACCACGAAGCATACACACAGTGGTCCAGCGTTCCAGCCAATAACTGACAAGAAGAATTTGGGGGTGGGGGTTAGTGCGCGGAAGCACAGAAGGGAGGGGGACGGGACGAGGAGGAGAGAGGGGCAAGCTAGTCTTTGTTTTAAGAAGTAATGTCACCCAGCCTCTCTTAGAGCACCTTTAACCTCCATTTATTTTGATTTTGTTTGGCTCATCCATGACTTCATGACATGTATTAAGATTCATGTGTTCAACTACAACAGCATCCTCTATAGGTCATCTGCAAAAGCCTTAAATAAACTTCAATATATCCAAAACTATGCTGCCCGCCTTCTTACCCACAGCCGTGACCACACCACTCCCGTCCTTCAGAACCTCCACTGGTTCCCTTTTTCCCCAATGCATCCAGTTTAAAGTGCTCCTCCTTACCCACAAAGCCCTAGATAACCAGGCTCCTTCCTACCTCACAGACCCGCTCCACCAACAACGGGACGGTGAGCAAATCAAGTTTGCCAAATTACATTATTTTTTTGTAATCACATTTTTTTTTATTTAAAAAAAACATCTCAACTTTCAAACTGGAGATCTCAAGTTTAGTGTTTCTCCCAGTAGACCACATTTTTTTCTTCTTCTTTTTTCCCCCTCTAGGTCACCTCCGTGGCTCCATTGTAGTGCACTTTTGTTTACATAAAAAAAAATATTGATTACAAAAAATAACAATAACCTTTAACCTCTGTTTACTGTATTTGTTAATGTTCAGAAGAATCTGCTAAAAGTCATTGTTAGACTGAACAACATGCAGCTAACCTGCAAAACCATTCCTTCAAAACCTTGTTAACAGAGAGTCTAATTAAATAAAAAATGCAAAACTTGTATGTGCGCACACACATGGTCTAATCAGAGAGAAAGATGAAATCATCAAAGCAATACTACAGTCTAGCGAGTCTGCTTGAATCTCCATGCTCAGTTTGCTTTCTCATTTCTCTCCCAGCCTCCCTCCGCTTTCTGTCTCTCTTTAACTTCTTAGTTTAGTCCTTGTTTCTTCTTTTCTCTCCGACTCGGTTTTACACCTTACTCTCTCACTCACACTGTCACTCACACTGTCTCTCTCTCTCTCTCTCTCAATGTCCTTTCTGTATTTCTGTATTTGAGCCACTTACTTTCTTTAACATCTGATCCTCACAATATTAAAATTCAATTTGTGTCAGATCAGACTTTTACATTGCATAGTTTGTGAAAATGAAGCCAACAAGAGATTAGCACAGCCTAGAGAAAGAAATAGCTGCTCTGCTGTTGTTTTGTATGTTTTTGTATGTTTTGCTAGATGAAACAAAAAGGAGGCCGGAAATAAAAACCCGTCCATGCTAATGGGGTGTTTTTCTGGATCGAAAAAGTTCACATACTCAGCATCTTCACGCCTGAGTTTTTCTGTCATATTGGCAGCAGATGTTTACTCTGTGTAATCACACAAATTCAATGGTGTCAATGTGGACATTCAGCTTTTAAGATTTGAATTGCAAATTAGATTTGTTGGCCTCTATGTTTCTCTCTATTTGGGTTTTCTCTTCCTCTCAGACCTAGCATCTTTATACTGTCATTTGTCCGCCTCATAATTCCGATCTTATTTTATGATGAATTACATCTGAAGCATTAAGTTGAAGAAAAAAAATAAAAATGCTGTGGTGCCTTTGCGGTACTGTTGCATTATCTTCGTAAAGCTTATTAAGAAAGAAATAACCTAATTCACTTTGGCTTAAGGCGGAGTATCCCAGTGGTAATTTATACAACTGACTTACAACAAAATGTTAGATAGTTGACAGTGTGAATATGCTTTTGGGAAATGAAGACAGAATAAAAGAAACATTGCACTGTTGCAAGTCATTAATATGGCGTCATTCAGGAATATTGCTTATTTGAAATAAGCAAAAGGAAAAAGATAGGCTTGTACAGTTGTATCCAGTTTTTTTAAGTATGAAAGATGATTTGAGCATTATAAACATTATGTGTGACTGAACACACTCTTTTTTTAGATACATTGTGGGTCCACAGATTTTGGATAACCGGGGCTGCGAGCCTCTGACTGTGATTCTCGTAAACACAGTTCTGCTGGATCATCCTCATGCAGTAAACATACTCTCGTTGACAGGAAACATTACTCTGGCCGACACAGGTGATTATTGTGTATTAATATATAATTTGGCCAAACATTTAATTGCAAGGAAGGATTGTGAAAAGGTGCACTGTGCAGTGTACGAAAAGGAGGAAAAAAAACAAAGAAAAATAAAATAAAACCTGTACTGTGAATAAATGTACTTTTGTGACGAACACTTTTGCGTAATCTTGACTATTTTTTGCAAGATCTGTACTTTGACAAAAAATTAAAACTAAAACACATAACGGAAAACACTTGCAAGATCTTGATCTTGTTTTGTGAGATCTCAAGTTTTATTTGTGAGATCTTGACTTTGACACAGAGAGATACAAAATCCAGGAAATAATTAAGTTGATCATAATGATAAATTCTGCCAGAAAGAATAGTACAAAACAATGTATTGTTTGTTTTTTAAAATAGGGACCAATCGCCAAAACTTGAGGTAATCATTTTATAGAATTAAAAAATTTTGAAAATGGGATTTTAACAAGGTTTCATTTCCACTGGTGGAAATGAAACCCTAGCTAAAAGAGACCTCAGTCCTCTGCAATGCTTTTTTCATGGGGACTCAATTTCAAGCATGCTATAGTTTAGGTTCAATTAAGCTGTAAAACAAAAGACAATACGCCGTGCTTATGATGTGACATTTGAGTTCAGGTGGTTAGACGCCAAGATCTGAGATAAAATACAGTATGATTAAACTGGAGGTGGTGACAAAAGGTAAGCGTGTTGTGCCATTTGTCGAACAGGACAAAAAGTGCTTCCCCTGCTCCTCCAACCAGGCTTTCATTTCCTTCTGTCCATCTTTGCTCTCTATTGATAACGATCTTGGCAGGCCACAATGAATAATGTACACTTACCGTAATGGTCGGAAGAGGTTCAGAGAACATACACACAAGGGCCGTGCATACATACGTACATACGTGCACGCACGCACACATTCATGAGCGCACACTCAAAAGGGGCATGCAGTGATATGCTCAGACACTTCTATAATAGGTGCAGAAATACTACTCAGTACTCACAAACACACACATTCTTGAGGATGTGTGAGTACACCGAAGCAAACACAAGCAACAAACATCATAACGTGCACAAAGACACACACACACACACACACGCACATACTAATATAGCTGAGGGTAATTCCCTCATTTCATGATGATGGGCATCAGAGAGTAGGTAATGTAAATTATTAAAGCATACAGCAATTAGATACATAACACTCCCAGAGAGACATACGCTCACTCTCTCCTACACACACACACACACAGACAAAACAGAGAGTGGGCACCCTCAGTACTTAAGATACCAGAGCACAAGGCGCACACGTTTTCAAACCGTTATAAAGTTTGTTTTAGGCACACACGTATGAACTAATCCATTCTAAGCCAGTGTACACACTCAGGCATGCAGCCGTGTGTTATTGCAGCTCTCCCTAACAGTTGTGGTATCAAAGCTAATTATAGGTGTATCATTCATTTGAAACTAAATGGAAGGCTCCGACTTAATAGTTTGACTTTCAAATGTAATCCCCCTTTGAAGATGAATGTGTCTCAGACATTCCTATGAGTTCTATTGAGAATGGGTCCATGGAGTGCGGGTTTGTCGGTGCATTACATGTCACAAACACAGAGGTCTTTAATTAGTGTATCAAATTATGATAAAATAACTTATAAAAGAAGAAAGAAGCAAACAAATCCAGTACAAGTAAGAGACATGGTGGAGGTCATATTTGGATGTCATATTGTAATCTGCAAACTGACTTTAGTAACTATATCTGTGGAATGAATGCAGCGGGGATAAAGACTCTTTTTGTCGTCACATTGACCATGTGCAGAGATGTCCTGCTTTGCCCTTACTGTCGTAATCTTTTGATCTCCAGGTTAATGTGGGGGGGGAGCTGCAGTCAAACACCTCTAGTGTCAAATGTCCTTTTAGAAAAGGTATTAGAGCAGCATATTAGATTTGGCCGCTAGGGTCATTACAGAATTCAATCTTAACGGTCTAACTCGTTTCCAGGCTTAAGACACATTTCCTCAGAGACAATTTCTGCTGTCCATTTCGGTTTGAAGAAAAGATGAATTATTCATTTGAGGTTTCTACATGACAACAATTTTTCATACCTTCAGAAATCCTTTGGATATAGGAAGCCGGGCAGTTGCCTATTAGAAAATTCATAATGCAGGCTGTAGCAGTGTCAAGGGCAATGTGTACAGCTTTTAAAACACATGTGCCGATCAAGCTTTCATAGAACATTACTTACCCTTCTGTCCTTAGAGGTGGAAGGTCTTACGGGCTATTGAAAGTGAATTCAGATGCAACGCCAAAAGCATTAAATTGGGATTAATGGCCTCATGGGTAAATGGAACATCGTATATTCAATTACATACTGGTGTCATAGACTGAAGGCACCAGGGTAATGCGATGTAGGATGCCATCATTCATTTGATCTTTGGTTTAATGGCTAGTCAGACATTTATTGAACAAAGCAATTGTTCTGTCCAGTTATATTTGCCTTAAGATGTAGCTCACGTAAGTTTATGATTGGTAAAACTGCTGGGCATTGGCCAAGCCACAGGGTTGTTTAAATTTAGTGGCAATGTAGTTGGGGGTGCTAAGTTTAACCAGGAACAACACTTTGTTTACTTTAAACCATCAACCTTTGAGGATAAAAGTATGTCAGAGAGAATAACTTTGTTTCTGTTTTTTTCTGTTTTTTCTGTTCAGCTGGCTAACACTGGCACTTTTACAGAAATGTTGATGAATGTGCCTTGTCCTCATAAATAAATACATCTTAAATCTTTCCTGAATAACTGCATCTCCATTGAGCTTGCCTCATCCCTTGCTCTCATCACAAATGTATCCATGAATGTACATGAATTACTTGTCAAAAAACTTGCTAACCCATGTTGAACCCCATTAGATTTGCATCCTCCTTGTACAGCCCACAACATGTAACCCTTGGCCTCTAAATTTCAAATATTTCTTGTTAGAAATTCCCAATATAGACTGACCTTGCGTGCCTGTTTTCCTTTCACAGACACATTTTATATGTATTTTGGTCAATTTGAAAAAAATGCTTTTGGACCCCAAGGTTTGTTTTTTTGTTTTGTGCAATTGGCTACTGCACCAATTTGCCACAATGTATCCAGCTCACTTACTATTTATTTATTAATTTACTCAATTTCTATTCAACCAGAAAGTCTAAAAATAGAATTTTACTTTTACTTTTTTTACTTTTACAAAAGAGACCTGGCCAAAATGGCAGCGTAAGATATGCATCACGTAGTTGCGTAAGAAGAGACATCATTAATTTATAACAATCACATATAGCACAACACAACAGGAGACATGAGGGAGATGGTTCAAATGGGATGCTTGAATTCCTGATATGAAGGCATTGTTTCCAGAGGAAGTTTATATTGTAAATCCCCCCCCCCCCAAAAAAAAAAAGAAAATTAAAAAAAATGTTGCCATGTTATCAAGCTCCCCTCCCTCCAATCAATGCTGCTGTAAAATTGAAAGCCTTGGTTGAGGCATACAGGCTTTTTGAGTTGCACCAGTGTAGTGCATCAAAGATGTACATTTGTATCTGGTTCTCCCTCTTCCTTGTAGCGATTGTCATTGCTCCACCTCTTCTCAGTTTCTGCTCTCCATTGGGGGAGCTGCCCTCCTGCTCCACTCAGACTGACAGTCGCTCCATGTCTTCCCTCATGAAAAAAAAACGCAGCTCTTGAAGAATCACTTCACGTTCTTCTCCCCTACCATCCATTTCTCACTGCACCTGACTTTGCTTTTGTCTTCAAAGGAAAAACCTTTTCCGACCTGGTCTCTATGTTACAGCGCACCCATTGCAAGGCACTCTGTTTATAAGTGCCTGCTAAATGTGTGAAATGCTAATTCCAAATGTAAAGCAGGTGGCTGCCAATGTAAAGGATTAATTCTTACTTGCACTTAAAAAATGTTATACTTCTAGTAATGTCTGAAAGCTGAGAATTTAAAGGTTGAGTTTTTGATAATCGTGTTTACTTAGCTTATTGATTTCTTTTAGAAAGTACAGGGCCAACAGATAACAATTTTCAACGACCCAACATGCAATGACTGTCATGGTGAAAGTAATCCTCTTAATTTGTGTGTGTGTATGTGTGTGCGTGTGCGTGTGCGTGCGTCTAGGTGCTTATATTCAGGTGTGTTGTTTGTGTGGTTATGCGCATATTTGTGTGTAGTTAAGCACAAGCAATGATAAATGCATAGCAACGTCTGACTACCCCTAAACCCACATGAAAATTGATCTGTGTATAATCTGACCGGGGAATTTCCCTTGGCAGTATCAGAACCAGCCATTTACCCTTCACACTGTGGTTATGTGTTGTGCATGCACACACACACACACAAACACACACGTTTGAGCTACTCATTCTGATGGCAGCATTGCTGATCCGTGCTTTTTGGTTTTTGGGTCACGTTCAAGGCTAAAGTGTTTTGCTTGGGTGTTGTTCTTAAACGGGATGTGTTCGTACGTCTGCACAGCTAATGATATGGGTGCTGCCTTTGGTCTCACTCTCACCACACAAACAGCCAACCACAAGCCGATGAAAGGAAAGACAAGTCTCACACTTATATTATATTATATTACATTCTGTTATTGTTTGTTCTATTCAATTCTGTTTTATTTTATTCTAAGTTTTGATTGTGTAATATCCAAAGAGATAGAACGAGACCAGAAGAGACATTTCCATTTAAATCAACATAGCAGGATGGTTAATGAGATATTACCAATATTGTGTCTTACTGGGTAGTTTACGTCATAATTATGATAACGCAGCAACAAGCAAGACTGAAAGCACAATCCAAAACTGAGTAGTTTTAAAGTTGTGAGCTGTGCAAGAAAAAGGAAAGATAAAAAATGTATTTAAAAATATTATATAACAAAATAGTACTTTGCACAGATTTGGTTATATGTTGCCAAAATAAATAATTTTATATTTTTCCAGCTTTTTTTATATTATGAATATTGTTATTATAAAAGGATAGCATGATATTATTATAAGGCAAAATCACCCACCTCTATTTTGATTTGCAGTGCTTTAGTGCACCACAAGTGCTGCTGCGAGCTGGTGCCACAAACATGTTAGTACATGAGTCAAAAAAAATAAAAAATAAAGGGGTAGTGCGTGTGGATGTGTGCATGTTCTGTAAAATATTTTTCATTGTCGCTTACTGATCCCCAAATCTCTTCCTCTGCCCTCTCATGCCTCTTACTTTCAGTCTCTTTTGTGGACTCGGTTTCACTCTCCCTGGTCTTCTATCATATTTCCCTTTTTTATTTCTTATCCCTCCCCCCTCCCACTCTATCTCTAAAGTGATTTGGTATCATGTGATTAATGATGGTCATTAGAAGCTTCAATATCACCGTGTCTCAGAGTTCACCAGATACGGCCTATGTAGCATCTGGCCCTCAGTGTGTGTGTGTGTGTGTTTGCGTGTATGCCCACATACTGTGTCTGTGTTGCTGTGCCTGACTGTGTGTTTCCACAAATGACCCTTTAGCGAAAGCAGAGAAGCACACAAACATGCATGAAATGCTTTTCCTAGTGGGTCATTTGTGCGCATAAACACACACACACACATTCATAGTCATGCATGTATATCAGGGAGTTTATTAAAAATGTAATCAAGGTTCAGACACCTTGAAATGGCCCCACGGTAATGTGTTTATCGTCATCATGTCCAAATAATAAGCAAAGCTGGAAACATATCCTCCCAAATTAACACAGCCTCAAAGACGCTAAAACTAACTTAATTATCAACTTTTTACTCTTAATGGCAGATAAGCAATACCAGCACTGGAAAAGAAACCTGCCAGTGGTGTTTAATGGCAGGTGGAGTCTGTTTAGGCTGTGAACTTTGACATTATTTTACTTAAGTACTTTTGAGTCTTTGACTGCAGATATTTATACATGGTGAATATACTTGACCGTTATAATGAAGTTGTGTTATTATGAATCAGTAATGAAGGAAATTCTCTGCATGTGAAGTTGAGTATGGATGCCTTTCTTCACCAGATGCTAAGTCTCAGTTTGGTCTATGATTACTTTTAAAAACAAATCCAAAGATGTATAACCGGCTAAAGGGACATTTAACCCTGCAGGAAAATAAGCGAAATATAAATAGACTGAAATATCTCCAGTAAGTCTGATAACAAGATTTAAAAAAGCTCACTAAACTTACCAGCAACAGTTTATTATAGCTGTTTTTGATCCTGGCGAGCTGTTGTTTTGACATCATAAAGAACAGTTTGGTCCTCTGTTTGTGTCTGATAAAAGGATTTGAGAGGTTAAAGGCAACAATGCTTTAATCACACTATAAGCCTCACATTAATGGTTCACTTGTATTCCCACTTTGTTACCTCCATCCCACATTGCCTTGCCTTTTTTCCATCTGGGATCACACAGAAATCATAATCATTTCATTTGGAAAAATACTGCAGTTGTTTTCAGAAGGCAACGTTGCAAATGGAAGACGGAACCTAAAAGCGTGTTCATGTATTGTTTTTATAGTGCCATCTTACACTTCTGCTGCTTTCAATTGGTGTGGTTTAACTGCATGGAGAGTATATGCAAAAAAGACAAACAAAATCGCATTATGGATGCTTATTGAACATATAAGTCATATTAACTTTTTTCATCAATTATGGCATATAATGTGCTTGAAAATGGAAAATATTTACGGACAAAACTGTGAATTTTTCCAATTGTGACTGTTTACTTATTTTAACTTAATATTAACAGCCAGAGATGTGGATGTGTACTCCTTAATTCCAAAGTGAAGAGGTCACTGTCAACATAAGCTCAGACGAGACTGGTGGATGGTGTTTTGATTTATGTCAAGTCTCTTTTGAAACTCATTAAAACTAACAATTTGCAACATCAAAAGGAGCCCTGTTTTAACGCCACACAGTTGCAGAACACAGTCATAGCTTAGACCTCCTGTCAAGACATCACATATCCTAATCAAGCTTAAAAACATGTAACAGGTCGTGAAGTCAGATGCTGCTGTCTGTGAAAAACACTGTATTTATCGGCTTTGCATGTAGTCTCCCATGATGCATCAGAGGGACATCTCTCTCTCTCTTTTCATCCACTGACAGCGCATCACTCTCCTGCTCCTCCTCTTCCTCCCTCGCTCCTCTCTAATTTGACCTCTGATTCAGTCTGTAATTTATTATACGGTTTGTTGGCCGGACCCGCATGCGCGTGGCAGTGAAGTAATGCACTGGGCACTTAGCTCAGCAGAGTACCTCCCTTCAGAATAGGCAGACTTTTCTGTACACACACTCTTCCTCAACCTGCTCCATATACTTCTAGTTGGTCTGCTGCTTTCCTAAGCTTCCCAGAATGCCTCTCCACAAGCCTCAGTCAAATGTATTCCATTCCATTTTTATATTTAGGCAGGGCGAGCAATAAGACAAGCAAAGTGAGTCTTTTATTGAAAAAGCGAGATGTGGCTGCAGTTACCTTGCCAGTGGGGAAATTGGTATCTCCCTCTCTCTGTTGTGATAGATTTATGTCTGTATTATTGTTGAAAGTGAGTGTAAAATTATCAATTCCATCACCGCTGCTGTGGATTTATCAGGGATGTCACCTCATCTACAGTTAGCTAGTTCTCCTGCATCTCATTACACAATGGTTCCTGAAGTGCAAAGTACAGCCATAAAACAGTTTAGGCTGGACTTTGTCCGCAATAAGTTTGTGGCAACAGTTTGGGGAAGGCCCTTTACTGTTTCATCTTGACAATGCTTCTGTGTCGATAATGAAGGTTTTCCAAGTGGGTGTTAAAACTACTTGACCTTAACCCCATCTAACACCTTCATGATGAATTGGAACGCCATCTGTGACCCAGGCCTTATCGCCCAACATCAGCGGACAAAATCTTGAGGAACTCCTTCGTACATACGTTCACATATGGGTTTTGTGTGTCCACATACTGTACTTTTGGAGTGTACCCGCAGTAACATTTGGATATTGGTCATTTCAGGCGCTCAGTATAAATACTAACTGAGACAATGTATGGGCAGTTTCTTTAAACCAAAATGTAGCTAGAGCTTTTGGCCTCTATATTCCTCTAACTAAAATATCTTTAATCTTTTTTTTCCTGATCCCTCTCATCTTTCTTTCCTTCTGTGTTGATCTGTTCCCTCTCTGGCCACGGCCTGTCACCCTATGTTTAGTGTGAGGAGCGATGCAGAGGAGAAAAAAGTAAAGGGGACGGAGAGAACAGTATGGGAGCTCAGATGGCAGTTGATATGGGATTTGGGGTGTGTGTGTGTGTGTGTGTGTGTTTCTGACTAATACGCACAAAAAGGTCAAGATGTATGCAGTTGTATGAATGGGAAGTCTGTGTGTTTTAGCCTACTTTTGTGCCTTTGTATTTGTTTGTCTGCAAATCTGTTTTGGTTGTTATTGGGAGTGGGGACGCACCCTCAAAGAGTAGTCCACGGCAGGGGGTCATTCATGATTTCATCACCCAAGCGCTACATAAAGCTCTCTCAAACACTCCCCCTGTTCTCTCGACACCTCTTTGCTCCTTTCCCATGCTCCCTGTCTTTCCTGCAGCTTTCTTCACACTGCGTTTTCTCTGCCCTCTCTGCTATTTTACAATTCTCTGGTCCTCAATGCTTCCCCCCTCATTCTTCCCTCTCTCATCGGTGGATTTACTCCACTTTTGCACTTATCTCCTCCTGGTTTTCTTTCAGTTTAGCTCCATTCTCCATCTTTTTTTCTTGCTCTTGACTCCTGTGCCTTTTTTTAAATCATTTTTTTGCCATTCCGTCCCCGTCCATCTTCTCTTTCTGTCTCTCTTTCTGTAAAGTGATGCAGGGGCATGAGCCAAACCTTTGATGAGAAACACTTAAAACCACCGTGTCATTTATATATAGATGCACGGGCATAAATATATAGCCACGCACACAAGAAAACACATGCATGTAGCCACACTCACATCCATGAACAAGCACATGCTGTGGTGAAGCATGAAATTGTTAGTGTAACATTAAATAACATTAATTTGTATCTCTTTTTCATTTGAAATAAATATTGGATGAAAACAGTACATAATGACAAAATATCAATGGAGATTGTGATTTTATTTGATTTTAATACTATTATTTTAATTTCAATTTTACATTTTTAAAGCATTCAGTGACACCTACACACCTGTTATTACTAATCAAGAGGCGTTTAGTGGCTCACTGGAATATGACCATGACCATTGGATTATTACTATCTGTCATTTTGTGACCTGAATGGTAAGTGCAGCTGCAGCCCAATTATAACTGAGGTGGTATTAGAAGGAATAAATGACCAGCAGCTGTGGTTTTGGTTGGTGTCAATCACGGCCAATCCGGTAGTTTATATGACTCCCGGGATTGTCAGAAATTCAGCGGGTGTCCCTCCTTTTTGACTGGATGTCAGTCGTCTTCCACTTTCTTTGTGTTGGCATTTTAAACTCAGATCTCCGCTCCTCAGATCTCCACATAGTAAAGACAGCTAGCTAGACTAGCTGTCCAATCTGAGTTGTTAGTTGCTGTCAAAACTAAAACAACTTTTGAAAGTACACACGTTCCACCAAAACAAGTTCTTCCCCAGGCTATTTTGCAGCGGCACAAAGGTTCCGTCCGGCGCTAAGCACCACCCAAGACAATTGTGATTAGTATAAAGAAATGACAAAAAACTAGAGCACTTTTTACTCCCATCCCGAAATGCTGTGTGGACTAGCCAGACCTCCTTGCAGCGCTGTGGTGGAGACCAGTTAAGCGTTAACCTGAGCCATTGACTGTTTTTATAATGAAAGACTCCAGATTAACTTACTGCTTGGTTTTCTTTCAGCTAACCTTTGTGGAATACCTTACTATGGTTATGGCTAAATAGTTTCTGTGCATAAAAGCACTGTATTTTCCATCCCGTTAATAAAACGTTGCAGATGGAGGGTACCATTTCTGCCGCCATCAGATGACCAATGCAATCATCGAAAAGGGAAAGCTTTCATATATTCTACAAACACTTTTGGATGGCAGATATTGGAAAAACTACCTCTTAACCTCCCCCCACTACAGACTGTCATACTCAGTTTATTACCTTATTTCCAACAAAATTGCATTCCTTCTGTTGCAGGCAAACATTTCCTATGGTTTAAGAATTTCTATTAAATTGAAGCGTGATATGATCGAAAGCCACAGTAAGTCTAAGAGAACACCTGCATCTGTGCCAAGATTACATAAGATTACTCTGAGCAGCCAGAGTCACAAAGGATTTTCATGCAAAACATTCCATTTTTTGTTTTTGCACTGACATTTGATTGTTTTGGCTGACTGTTCTGGTATAATGACCTTAGACTGTTGAATCTTGCATGTTTTATAGAAATCATGTAGCTTGCTGGTCAGAGTGGAATCATGAAATGGATTTATCTGTTTGAAATGTAATAAAAGATCCTGTTAGCTACGCAGGCAAGAGGTGTGCACATTGCGTCTGTTTTTTTCTTATCACACATAATGGTCTGAGGGGAGATGATGATGATGGGGCATTGCTCTCTCAGTACTATATTTGTGAGCAGCATATCAAAGACATGTTTTTTAAAGAATAAGCCTTTATTAATTGTGTTATAGCGCCCTATTTTTTTAAAATAAGTATGGAAATATACAGTAGGTAATCCTTTCTCTTAACTGAAATGTCAATTGACTGTCTTCCTAGAAAGCCATAACATCTGCCTTTTCTCTCTCATAACACACACACACACACACACACCCCTAATTGGCATGCCTATATGCCTGCACATGTCAGATCCAAGAAGGCATTTAAATCACTGACAAGGACTCTATTCATTTTGGCCTCATGCCAACCTGCGACACACATGCATACATGCATGCACACACACAGAGAACCCTTACAGCCTTACAGACATGCACTTGCATGTTATGCAGAAAAAAATGAATGCATTCATGAATGAACACATGTGCACGTACCGCTCTGTGTGAAGAGTTCTACAATTACACAGGAATATTTTGATAGAAAATTCCCTAACACCCCAGGTGACTGACCCCCATGGTGTTGAAAAAATACACCCTCTCCTCACACACTCACACACACACACACACATTTCCGTCAGCTAGATGAAATTGCCCTTCAAAGTAACCGCACAATCAACAGCAGCACAGTTCTGACCGAGGGCTCTCCACAGCTTTCAGATTGTTTCTGTGTAATCTCACTGCAGCGTGTGTGCCATATATGTGTGTTTCCGTGTGACTGCGTGTGTGTGTAAGTTTGCAGACGTGGGAGAAGAGGTCCTTTCCCAGGTGACGTCGGTGGTATTTGTGTCCCGCAGTACACAGCGGTTAGTCGTGTCACATTCCATCCACATCCAGCTAACACCGTAGCCTGCCCTTTGATACACACACACACACACACACACACATGCTACACTTATAGCCTACCTTAAGAAAGATTGCTGGAATCAAATTGTTTTCGTTGCATTCTTTTTTTCTCATTTTCCTTTAAATTTTCAATAGTTTCATCTTAACAATCTAAATTTGTATGGAATTCTGTTCTGTGAATATGTTTAAAACAAAACATTATGAACCATAATTTAGCTTGTTTTACTCATTATTCAAACATCCTGTATTAAAAATAAAATCAAAACTTAGTCAACAGGTAACCGTAACACATCAAGCAAGAGGCCGCCGCTACTGCTAGCCAATAAAGATGTGAATTTAAAAGTAGCAGGGATCAAAATACTTTTTCTATACTAATGCTAATTCCATGTTTTTGCATCCTCTGAGTTTCTCACACCTCTTTTCGGTTTCGGGCCTCTTTTTCTCTGTCAGATTAAAGCTTTGCAAAAGTACATTACGGACATCAGACCTCTGTGAATATATTGACGCTGCATTTAGTGGAATAGAGAACAATAAGCTTTTCTCTCTTCACTAGTTTCAGTGTAATGGAGAGCAGACGGGCCAGCTCTCAACCTGCCAGAAGAACACTAATGTGTGTATAATGAAGAACAAGTGCATTATGACTAATGTCACAACTAATGTTTTTCAAAGTGAATCACCACTGGTGTAATGCGCTCTTAATCCTTTCTGTGTTCCTCAAATGAACAACGTTTTTCAAGGCAGCCTTTGTAATGAAGTGGATCAAACATTTCATCTGGTTGTGACTAGCCAGGACGCTACCATTTTATCTGATCTTGTGTTTGAAATTTGAAAGCCTGCACCAAAATAAAGAAACTTAAAGTGGAATAACTGAATAGTGTGTGAATGGTGTAGAGTGTTCATGTAAAATGCAATTCGTCATTTTTCTAATGTAAAAACATGAAAAATAACACTGTAAGGAACTTATGCTGTGTTCTATTATCCTCAACGATCTGACTCGGACCTCGGATGTCGGAATTTTTGCTCGGTGTCCACAAAGGGTTGTCCGAGGGTTGTTCCAAGCTCGGAAATCCGAGGAAAGGGGTCGTGTTGGTGCATGTTGCTAGGCAACGTCTGACTCTGAACTCCGACTTGGATAAATAACAGAACGCAGCATTAGGGATTTGTGAAATCTGAATAAATGTTTTTTTCTCAACAACAGCCTATCATTTGTTCAGACTGGAGAAAAAATATCCTGCCCGCAGATATTCTGTGTGAAGCCAGACAGGAGCTTGTGATGTTATGACAAGCAATCTGCAGAGCCCGTGGCCTTGGCTGGGTCTGCCCATGGCCTTGTCCAGTCTGCCACTGTGTGGGTAAATGATTGGACATACTGCATGGGTGTGTGTGTGTGTGTGTTTGTGTGTTTTCAACTCCAGTGGTATTTAATGGTAGCAGCTAGTGTTTAGCCACAAGGGCACAGGAACCATAAACCTCAATATATTCCAAGTGCAAATAGTGGCATGATGTACTTCAGCAACACACACAAGTTAAAGATGTAATAAAGGGTTAAGCATGATTAAAATACACACAAGGGCACTTCCTGCAGAACATATTTATGGTTCTAAACAAGCACGCCACTGAGGGAGGACATACAGATTAAGTGGATGTTATCCAGGACTGAGTAGTAGTTTTCACTTTGACAGGCCTTCCTCCACTGCCCTGCGGAAGGAGGGTCTGTCTAGGCCAAAAAACCTTCTGGGATGGGAGAAAAACGTGCCTTGGTTTATTGGCATTTTACTAAATCAATCACAGTCCTCATGGGCGGCACCTAGCACCCGACAGAGCCACCGTGCTGCTGCAAAATAGCCTTGGGGAGGAACTTGTTTTGGTGAAAAGTGTACGTTCAAAAGTTGTTTTAGTCATGCAACAGAAAACTCAGATTGGACAGATAGATTTACCCTGCAGAGATCTGAGGAGCAGTTAACCATAGTCCTCATAAATTTAAAATTCCAACAGAAAGCAGAAGGTAACAGACATCCGGACGAACAAGCGTGATCTGACGGAATTTCCAGCAGCCCAGAGCAATCCCAGAAGTGGAACGTCCTGGATGTAGACTACACCTGTAGCAATGGGTATTGTTAGCTGATACTGAGACCAATGTAAAATGAGTGAAGATTTCCACACTTTTTCTCCATTGAGAATGGAAAATATATACATTTTTCCCAAGAACTTTGCTGTTTGCACTGAGGGTTTGGTACATTTGGTGAAGTGTGACAGGTGCAGTGCAGCAAAGCTGTCTCATGTCCACCTCCAAACAGTGATCCGGGCGTCACTTCAATCAAACTGCACTGAGCTTCCCCAGGGTCCACGCCAGATGTGGAACCCACTGCACATGTTTGAAGTTGAAGTATTATTAGTTAGTGTAGGTGTTACATCATAATTTACAGTAAGACAGCAAGGAGGTAATCAAAAAACAAGGAGACAGAAAGATGATTTAATATCCCAGACTGTCTTGTATTATATACATGATATATTAACAGTTAAGCAATGTGCTAAGAAGGAAAAAGGCCTTAAGGACGATATTGATACCATTCTGGATACAATCCCGGAGTTTAAAAAAATACAAAACATTTTCCAATATCCTACACTGAAAAATATGTTTTTTGGGTTTTTATTTAGCCAAAGAAGCCAAAGTGCTCAAACATTAGACGTTAACAAGCAGCCTTTCTCTAAACAAAACAGTCTAAAAGTGGCAAATTATTAACTCAAATCAGGAACTATGGGATCTTAAAACTGGAAATATGAGTCTGAACTGACCAGATAAATGCTGCCAATTTTCAGTAGTACTTGACAGTTTTCCCAAATTTGTGAACATATTTCTGGCTGTTGGAAGTGTTGCCATAGTTTTTAAAACTCACACCTTTCTGTCCTCTGTACATTCATTTTGATTCTACCTAGTAGCTTTACTCATTGCTTCTCATGCTTTCTTTCTGCTCTTTTCTTATCTGTCTATCTCTAACATAGAAACACAGTTTCTATGCAAGTTTTGCGAGTACTGATTGGCACTTCTTACGTTCTCAGGGCATAATTAACTGTCGGTGTTAATGTGCCCACTGAACAGAGAAAAAAAGGCTTTTTGTGTACTTGCCCCCTCTGCATGGAGTACGCTGCAGAATGAGTGCATCTTGGTAATTGCGTTTGAAAACAAAATGAAAGAAATGGAGGCAGACTATTTAATGTCAGTGTTTTCAATAATTTGTCCTGGTTACATATTTGCTATTTGAAGCAGTTTGAAATTGATGTTATGTGAATTCCTGTGCTTTATTTCAGTTCTATTAACCATGTCCTCTTCTCTTTCTTTTCTGTAACTATGTGTTTTTATATGCTGCTTTCTGTATTGCCCATGTCACCCTTAAAAAAGAGATTCTTAATTTAAATGGCTTTCTCCCGGTTAAATAAAGGTTATGATAATAGAGCAGCGATGGAGACAGCCATAGCATAATCTTCTGTCTAATCTGTTAATCCCATTAATTATCACACAGTCATTATTCTACCCAGTCATAATCGCTTCCAGAGACCTCCACCACACTCATACACACATAGACAGGAACCAATACATGCTGTCTGCATGGCTGCACATAAACCTCACAAACATATGAAAGTGAATCAAACTTACGCACAATTAAAATTGCTTCACAATTTTTGACTACACTTTTTTTGTATTATTCAACATGCGTGAGTGTTATCTCCCTTTTTGCCACTCGTAGAGCACAAAGAGCGACTGGAGATTTTTCGTTGGTCAGCAGATCAGCAGACAGTTTAAGAGTAAAAGTCCATAGAGGCAAGGTCTTCGCCCTGCCCCCCCGGTGCCAGTGTAGGAGAAACAGGGAGATCTTTAAAGGGACGATTGTCGAGTCAGATGGCAGATATTGAGCGATGTTGCGCTGATCTCAAAATCTTTACTTTTGAGCCACTGGCCAGGAAAAAAAGTTCACAATTGCCACAATGTCTTGCTTGAGAGAGTAAAGTAAAGAAGAGTACACAATGTAATCAGGATCTCAATCTGCTTCATTGGCCCGGTCTGTGTAAACAAACAGGGACTGACTTGACTTTGGTTAACCTTTGCTGTCAAAGTACAACTCTCACTTAACATATAAATAATAAAAACAGAAAGGACAGTAAGAAATATATAAAAAATACTGTTTAGTTTACACTATAAGAATACAACGGTATTTACAAGAAATATACAATAAAAATTGAAGAGGAAGGAATAGTGCCAGATCAGCATAGTCTGAGATTTAAGATTTAAATCTAATTTAGTGCAAGGCAGTTTGGTGCAATGGCACTATATTAGTAACAATGTTGTAACTGTAAGATTGAAATAGACATGAGGTAGAGGAGAAGAACAGTGTTGATTGACTTTGTTCAGTGTAAGGGTGGGGGCTTTTTCTGAGCGTTCAGAGAAGCTGTCTTTGTGTCGGCTGGTTTTTGACAGAAAGGACTCCCAGATTTACACACACACACACATTCACACACACACACACACAGACAAACCCTGTGTTAAAGAGGCTTTTTTGTTTCGTTAACGGTTTAGAAGAGCACACAGGGATTTTTGTCATTATCAGCAAACCATTTTTGAGAAGTAAGCTGCTATTGCTTGTCGTTTTTGATGCTCTTTGATGCTTCTTTTTATTGTTTTG
This sequence comes from Etheostoma perlongum, assembly GCA_026937815.1. Lineage (NCBI taxonomy): Eukaryota > Metazoa > Chordata > Actinopteri > Perciformes > Percidae > Etheostoma > Etheostoma perlongum. The sequence goes on along the minus strand of CM049386.1, from coordinate 21,310,924 downwards.
TACCATTTACTCTCGTCTTTTGTGTGGTTTTCCCTTCAACATTTCCTCCTCTGCGGCGGTTTGCATGTTAAGTTCAACTGGTGGGATAATATCAGCGGTCGCCGTCTGCTCGTTTTGGAAGCTGTTGTCTAAATTATCACAGGAGGAGGGCAGTTAAGTCGTAAACGCCTCGTAAACATTTTTTCAGCATGGGCAAATAAGAAACAAACTATTTATTAAACACTCTTTAACTGATAAAAAAAAGAAAAAATACATTAACTCAAACTTCACAGTGCCGCTGCATCCATTCCTTCGTATCGGCAGAGGAATTGATTCGTGTAATGATAATGTGGTACAACCCTGCTCAGGATAATTGAAAACATAGGATTAAGCGTCACATTTTCTGTCTTTGTGAGGGTTGAACCACAAGAATGCACACGACAAATATGACCTCTGGTGGGGCGCGAGCTTGTGAGCATGTAAATGTGCTCAAAGCTTCGAAAAGCAGCTGATGCATTCAGACCATAATTCACTCACCGAGACCACTTAGCCTTATTAGTCTACAAGAAAAGATTAATATTTCAAAACCCATAAACAACTAAACAAACAGAGACGCCACCACGGCACCATAACTCAGGCCCAGGCCACTTAACGTTATTGTAAACCAAATATTTAATATTTCAAACCATAAACTAAAACAAACAAGACGAGCTCTTGGTCCAGCCGGAGTGCCATCCATCTTCTCCTCTTCTTTCTTTACACTTGTACACACACACACACACACACACACACACACGCACTTTGTCTTGTCTCCCATGGATCATTTGTGTGTACAGTGTATGTTTGTGCATTGTTTATCATGGTTTATCAAATGAATCCAATGTCCCAAATGGGACAGCTGTCTGTCCACCGGCAGGGAGAAAAGATGTGACGGGATTATTAAGAGAAAGACAAAATGGAAAAGAAGAATGAGAGATTTGCGACAACGAGGGGAATGAGAGCCAAAAGAGAGGGAGAAGAAAGAATGTATGAGCAACCGAGAGGTTTTTTTTTCGACAAAAGTGAAAGCGAGAGTGGGTTTGAACGGTTCACAGAGAACGGCAAACGCGGATGCGAGAGAGACGGATAGGGAGCAGCAAAGCAATTAACAAAACTGAGGCAATAAGTGAGTCAGAAATAACACACGGATATTGCATTGTGCAGAGGCGGGAAGATGAAAAAGCGGCTAAACTAAAGACAAAAAAAGGCTATTAGTGATTGTCTAGGTGATCCGTTCTTGTTGCTGTTATAGCATCTAGACCAGAGTCACCTCAAACATAACACACCATCAGTCACACACTAATGACTAGCTTGCTCAGTGTGTGTGTGTGTGTGTGTGTGTGTGTGTGTGTGAGGGATTGTGTGCTACATTTGTATTTGCACCGTCCAGCAGTCATCACATGCATGCTTCTGTGTACAAGGGTTTTTCTTTTTCATTTCTTTCTTACAAAGCCAAATTTGGCAGAAATGAATTGAGTTGTTTGTTGTTTCATTGTTAGACTAACTGAAAAGAAATATCACTCTGAGTCTACTCATGATGACGCATGTTAGGCGTTTGTCTAACTACTTATGACTGCTCATATTAGCCTTCTGAAACACCCCTGAAACACCCCCTACAGTACTACTGACATTATATGCTTGATATGGATTTAATGGATACATTTAGCACATCCATTGTAACAACAGATGCTCAAATTGACTGATTGGTAGTGTCATTCTTGTTTCCTACGTAATTGATCTTAATTGATTAACACTTGCCAATAGGCCGCCTGACAGCTGTGTGTGCAGGTCTTCTGTTTTGAGTCACCCAAGCAACCTTTATTGAAATAATTATGGACTGGCAGTGCTATTGATTGGATAATGAAAGGGGAATCTGGTTTAGATTATTCCAGTTGATTCTGGATTTTATGGACGGTATTGGTTTGTAATTTCATCCACAGATGGTGTGCTCGCTATGGCTTTCTTGTATGTTAACCTCATCTGTGGTCACACACACACACACACACACACACACACACAAAATCTTATTTACCACTCTTCCTTCACTTGCTTTTTGACAGAATTCTCCTTAATTAGTTTGGCCAAGGCTGCTCTGTTGCTTTTAATGGGGTGAAATGATTTCACTGCATCAGCACAGAGGTTTGGAAAAGTTCATCCAGCCACTCGATATCTCAAACCCCCAACTTTGTGACTTTGTGTGTGTCTGTGTTTGTGTGTGTTAGTGTGTGAGTGTGCACACACACGTCTGTGTGTAGATTATTGCGTGTGACTGCCCTAAATCTGTGTGAATGCTTGTATATATCTTTGTGTTTGCAGTGTGTGTTTTTGCAGTTCTGTTTTGAATGTGATAATGACTTATCGATCTGATGATTAATTAATTTGTCACCACAGAAGTCTGCCTGATGGTTTAGTGCGCAGCGTGTTTCTTTCGCTTGTTTCACTTTGTTTAACTCTCAACTTTGTGTTGCTCCTTCAGGCTCAAGTTTCACTTGTCATTCCTCCGACTGCCGTTCTCTTTCACTGCAGTTCGCCCTCTCTTTCGCTCCGTCAGAATGGCAGACGTGGCCTTGATGTGGCTGTGCTGTGATATCCGAGGGAAAGCAATCTGTCTTGTGTGATTTTGTGGTCGGCAGTTAAAGTTGCATACAGTGTTCACCATTGTAGAAGTCCCCACATCCTGCGTCTATCCCACTCTCTACCCTTTTACCATGTAACCGCTGTGGAAGGCCACCATATCCTGCAGCTATCCCCCATGATTACTGCAGCTGTTTCCAAATGATTCCTCGTGAGGATGAAGCAAAGAGGTAGCAGGATTGCATTAAATGAAGCACTTTGAAAAATGAAGGCAGTTCCCATTTTAAGATTTGCTTAAATCATTTCATTTTGTTGGCCTTTTATGTGTGATCGCGTCATATCCTTTAATGTTGTCTTCTCTTTTAATAACATAAAGTGCTTCCTAACAAAGTTTATTCTGTTGAAGGTACTGTATAAATAGTTGGATTTTCCCTTTTGATGGTAAATACACCCACCTTGAACTGTTGCACTTTGTGTGTATGACGTGTTTATTAGGTTTGCTATGATTCATGCTAGTGTCTTCACGCAGTGTGTAGGAAACTATAAATATCGCTTCTGCTTGTGACCGTCAAGCAATATAAATCCACCCACTGAGTGTTACACACTTAGTGTCCAAACTGGTCTCACAGCACGTATCTCCACATCACAATAGTGTACAATTATGTACAATAATCACTTGGTGCAAAGGTGTTATTTGTTTACTGCTGCTACTAATAGTCACACTGTACCATCCATTCAAAATAATCGTTGTTACCTAATGTACTTGTAACATAATCTCAGTTAATTCTACTTAAAGTTTTATTTTATTACAGTGGTTAGCACTTCTGCCTCTCCGCAAGAAGATTCTTGGTTTAAATTTGTTTGCGTGGGTTTCCCCCGGGTGCTCCAGTATCTTCCCACTATAAAAACATGCATGCTAGGTTTAGCCAATTTTCTAACATTGGCGCATTTACAGAAATGTTGATTAATGTGCATTGTCCTAATCAAATAAATAAATCTACTACTACTAAATCTTTCTTATTGTAGCTATGTTACTTTATTTACTTTATAAACTTTGGGCTTGCTCTTTCTTACGCTTGTTTTACCTTGACTCTTAATGTGGGCAACTGCAACTAAATTACTTCCCTCAGGGGAATAAATAAATAAAGTATTCTGATTCAGATATGGAGCAGCATCTTGTGAGTGGAACAGCGTTGCCAGGTCCAAATACAGTAGCAACAGTTTGACAGCAACTTTTTATCTGTAACATCCTACAAGTATTTTCCGTTGATGTTCGAGCCCCCGAGCACCCACAGAAAATGCTGAGCACCCACTGAGCACTCCTTTACGTTGAAATAACCCTGTAAAAGACCACCAGTCAAGGCTACATTCTTTGGAAATGAAACATTGCAGTTGGTGCTAAGTGGAGCGTCTGTATTTAGTGTAATTGGTTATGTCCCTGTCAGTTAGTAGGCGTGTGTGTTTGTGTCGGCTGCTGTCCTTCTCCTAAGGTTCTGAAATGCAAACATTTTTTGACTACTTTTAAAGGGCGGAAAACAGAAATGTCTATGGCTACAGCTATTATTTTGACTATCCATTTGTAGAAAATTGTGGAACATACAGTATGTGATGACCATAGCTTCAAATTGCTTATTATGTCCATCAACAGTCCAAAACCCAAAGGTATTACTGATTTTGATATTGAAGAAGAAAAACCTACAAATTCTCACATTTGAAAAACTGGAACTACCATAGTTGAATATCTGAATTGCACTCTTAGTTTGTTACTTTCAGTGGATTGAGTGTGTGGTTTCAGTCCAACTATAAGATTGAGATATTTTCGTATTTTCCATTAATCACTTAGTAAAGCTTTTATCAGACCTATCGGTCGTACATGGTGAAACAGTGCGCCCCTAAACTGGGTAGCACTGTGGGACTAAGTGTTGCATGTGTGAAAACTTTCTTGCTCTGGGTTTGTGGAGGAGGTGCTGTTGTCTGATTCTTCTAAAGGAGATTAATGAAAAGATTACAAACAGAGAAGGAGGGGACAGACGGAGGGATGAGAGAGAGGCTGCGAGGGAGGGAATAGACGGGTAGGAGGCTTGAAGTGTGTGTGTGTGTGTGTGTGTGTGTGTGTGTGTGTGTGTGTGTGTGTGTGTGTGTGTGTGTGTGTGTGTGTGTGTGTGTGGTGTGTGTGTGTTGGAGACTTTTCTGTGAAGTCCATTCATGCCCTGCTCAATCAATGGAATTCTTTCTCCCGCTCTCCCTGGTTTTGCCTGTTTCTTTCACATTTTCTCATTCCCTCACAAAATCTCTCTCTCTCTCCATCATCTGGGTATTCTCTCTCTCTCTCTGGCTCTCTTTCTTTTATGGTTTCTATCCATCTCTCGCGCCACATTCCTCCTGTCTTGCCTGTCACGGCCTTATGTCTGTGATGTCATTCAGGACAAAGAAGCCAAGCTTGCCTGGAATGTGAGACTGACTGAGATAGACAGAGAGAGAGAGAGAGAGAGAGAGAGAGAGAGACTGTGAGAGGGGGAGAGAGAAACAGATATTGGGTGGAAAAAAGTCAAAGAGAAAGGGAAACATGGAGTTTTTGGAAGATAAAAGAGTAAATGTTGACACAGAGTGAGTCAAACAGAAGTCTTGAAGAGACAAGGAAGGAAATGTGAAAATATTTGTGGTAATAAAAAAAATATGGATTCTGCAAAAGGTGTTGGAAAGTTGCAGGGCGGCGCCAAGGAGACAAAGTGAAGGTACTGGGTGAGGTGAAAGGGACATGTGCTTGTTGGTGTCCTACAATCAATGGGAAGTTATTGTGTTTGGGCTGATATGTCCCTTACTACCACTGTCAGAAGTTGGAGCTGCACCAGAAGGAGTGGCACATTAGGGTTGGGTACCAAAACCCGGTTCCTACGCAACCGGTAGCAGGGCTGTAGTACTCAAGACCGGTCTTGGACTCGAGTCCGGACTCATGACCGTTTTTCTATGGTCTCAGACTTGCTGGTGTTTGGACTCAAACTTGTCTAGGTCTCGGCGACTGGTCTTGCCAAATATGGCTTTTGGTCTTGACCGAGCCCAGGTGTCTTTATTATGTTAATAGTAATATTGGAGGGAAAGTGAGACACAGTTTAGGCGGGGATGTTGTATGGTTTTTCACAACTTTAGCTAGATTTGCTAACATTAGTACAACATTGTTAACCTAGCCTGGTAGGTAAAACCCTAGGCACATATTTCATGGAGGCATTTAAGATACTTAAAAACCCTAAGAGCCCAATAGTTGTGGCAACAATGGCACTTCTTCTCAGAGTCCAAACTAATTCAAATCTGAAAACAGGGACTTGATACACATGTTTTAAGATTCGATGTGAGTTGTGCTTTCCTGGGATGTCATTATATCCCAAAAAAGTCCATCAATCCAACCTTCAGAAATCATAGACAAAAAAATGCACTCCTCCTTATATTCCGGAACTTGCCTAAGAATCGTCACGTTTTTAAGTTTTCTTCACTATCAAAGTAATCCAATATGAGGTGTCTGTCCATCCATGAGAATATTGCAAACAGGAACTACTAATAGCTAATCTGGCATACTGTTAATGGTGCCATTTTGCCAAAATGTGAACTAGGTAAATGAAAATATAGTTAAGAACAGATGGAGAAAAAAAACAGAGCGCTCAAGTTGTAGCCCACAGCTAACTCACTGACTCCATGGCAACAATTTTACTTCCTGTTTGGGTCCACTAAAGTAGCTTGCAAACTGTAGCTTCAACACTTGATATATTTGATAATATATGATTAATAATATAAAGTAGTTTCATGTCGCACTGTGAATATAGGATAGTAGGTAGTAGTAGGTCACAGTGTCAGACTTTGAAAAGCCCTGGTTTAGAATAATACATTTCCCCAAAATAGGTTGACTAAATATTAGCTTGACTTAACATAAGCATACAGAATCCTTATAGCAGCGTTACAGTTTCCGTTGTCTTTCTTTTTGTATTTTCTCCTTTCAAAATAACAGATGTCTTAAATGTGTCAACATTGCGTGAGGCAAACACAATGATGTTTGGTAACATTAGGAGCTGTTCAGCAGCGGAACTTTAATCGTTGCTAATCAAACAACATATTTCATACTTGGTTCTACAAAATTACTTTTTTATCTGACTTATATGAACAATTCTGAACTTTGTGGATTCAAATATATTCTAAATATAATATAATACTCATCTTGTTAAGCACTTTCCAAAAAGCAGGTTGTGCTTCCCGTAAGTTGACAGATCAAACACTAACAGTGAGTAAATGATAAAAGGAAATGGAGCACCTATGTATATGTATAAAATATTTGCGGAGTAGAATAAAATGAGCTTAACCAAATCACATAAAAGAAGGAAAGAGATAACTAAGATAAAAGTGGCTTTTGAGAAGAGGTCTGGCATCGTTAACTAACTAACATTCCCTGAATAATGTCACCAAAACTGAACTGATATGATGTAACATAACTCCAATGCATGAACCAAACATAACTAAACCAGACTGATCTCATTAAGTGGCGTATGACACGTCAATTTGCATGCCATTATTGGCATATTATCAAGAGTTAGATGTTGATTTTCCACGTTTGTTGTTTTCCTAAACCCAACTCGCGTGTGATGTTTCCTAAACCCAACCATAGCCTCACGATAACGCGTAGCCTGGCAGTAACAAACCACGTGGCTTTAGAAAGTGGCGTGTATGTTTACGCGAAGTGATGATGCCACGTTGAACTTAACAGGTGTGGTTGTTGTGGTTTTTGAACAAATAGGTAGGATTGGAATAGTTGAAGCTGGAGTAATTGCCTACAAAAGTATCTAGTAAAAGTATTAGCTAAAGTCTCTGTTAAGTTACAATGGGAACAGATAGTGACGTGTTCCCCGATGTCAGCTCTCTTCAAATACACTATTATCTATTGACAACAACATAAGTGGTATGAATGCATCACCTTCCCATAACAACGTTGTCGATGAATAATAAAAATGCATTCAAAGTTTTAAAACAATGTAGGGGTCAATTGGTCGAGAAATGTGGGGTCAGTTTCCTCCTCACTTCCTTGAGCTACTGCTGTTGCCAGGGAGCACTTCCCTGTTGGGTGTTTGGGAACTATTTTGATCCTCCAGGGAAATGAGGGACAGTGGTCTTCCTACGCGGCGCTGGTATGCATGTTCTTACATACCAATGTTGTCATTTGCGTGCTCCTGTGAATGAAATGGATAAAGAACATAGCAGAGTTCCCAAGCTTGTCAAGACGCTGAATAAATAAATCCACATATCCAGTGAGTGACATATACTGTCAGCTGTGTTTTTTTCTAAATCCTCACTTCCACTGATGTCAAGCTTCAACAGAATGATACAATAGATAGAGGAAGATAAAATGCTTGATTCAATTCAATTGTATTTATAGTATCAAATCATAACAAGAGTTAGCTCAAGAGACTTTACAGACAGAGTGGGTCTAGACCACACTCTATGATTAAATAGACCCAACAATTCCAGTAATTCCTCCATTTAGTGTGACAGTGGCAGGGATGATGGGAAATAATAGAAAGGGTGAAGAATGAAAGCAGAAACTGACCAGCTGAAAGGCAGAGAAAGAAAATGTAACATCAGGGGAGAGCAGAGAATCACATTGATATTCTGACTAAGGCAGAACCACTGTGTGTGTTCCAATAGAGGCATATTTGGGTCTGACCACACACACACACACACACACACACACACACACACACACACACACACGTGCATGTAGAGTGTTACGTCTCTACAGAGGCCTGTCCGTCAGACTGACACACTGATGGATGATTCTGTCAGTGCCTGTGTGTCTCCCTTATCAGGCGGTCAAATACCCCTCTTTGTAGACCACACACACACACAAAACACACACACACACACACTCACACACAGGCATGAACTCATGACACACTAAGCCACTTGCAAAGAGGAAGGAATAGCTGAACAGTTTGAAGGTGAGAGTTAAAAAAATATATGAGCTGTCCTCCCGCCATGATTGTCAAACATACTCAGTGATACTGTGTCATGCTGACAAGAGAAAGACAGAAGTAGTTAATTTACTTAAACACCAACAGGTTTTCTATTAAGACAGAATATGATCAGGTTTAGTGGAGATAAAACACCTTTAATGTGTTTACTTACATGTTACAGTGATATGATTTTTATTTTTTTCAGTAAAAAGTAGTTTAAAGGATTACATTTGGAAATTCTGTAATGAAAAAGTTACCAAACCCATTAATCCGCCATCACTGTGACAATTTGGGTTAATGCCAGAAAAGCTGTTAGGCCCGCCGGCCAAGTGTCTGTCATTTTTGGCTGAGGAAAAAGAAGCGGCTTGTCACTAAAATAAAAATTACTGGTCCACTTTGAAGATCAGGTAACCTTAAGTGAGCCTGGGCTGAAGTTGTGGTTAACTTCAGGGCAAACCCACTTCACTTTAATCAGCAGCTGGTGCAAAAGACATGGGAAGTTAGTTATTCACCTAAAACAGCAACAAACTGTACACACACTGCACTGCTAGGAGTCCTGTAAGGAGTTTGCTAATTGAATAACACATTTTAGATTTAAAATGCATTTTTATTAAAAAATGTCCTGATGCTTAGGCCCGGCAGGGAGTCAACTTGGGCCCTGCATTACAATACACAGGAAGCAGATAACCTGGGTGGACTGCTGCGAGATGTATTAACTTGGCACAGGGATGGGAGATGTGGAAAGGGGAAAATTGAGCCTCCATGTAACTCTGAAGTTGTCTTATTTACATGTTCTATTAAGCAGGGGTGGTTAGAGACAGCTGTGGCTCTGGTGGTAGAGCAGTTGTCTACCAATTGGAAGGTTTGTGGTTTGATCCCTGCAGTTCCTTTTTGAAATGTCCTTGGGCAAGACACTGAAACTCGAATTGCTCCTATTGCTGCGCCATGGGTGTGTGAATGTGTGTGAATGTTTATCTGATGAGCAGGTGGCACCTTGTACGGCAGCCTCGTCCACAGTCGTCTGTAATAGGGATGTAACGATTATTGTTGTGACTGTAAACCACAATAACAATTACCGTTTTCATTTACAATACCATTATTGTCACGGTGGATTACCACGGTGTGGAGACCGTGTATTTAATCCGTCCCAGCTTCATCCGAGTCTCCTGAAGTTTCCGCGCCAGGCGCACTGCGTAGCCCGCGATGTGTGTATCTTGAAGTTGTAATCAAGGTGGAAGGAGGAGACGACAGCGCTCAGGACATTTATCAGCCCTCTAAGAGGACTAAGTCCGAAGCATGGGCATATTTTGGTTATTATAAGAATCCCGAAGGGCAGTTGGTTGAAGATAGTTATCCTGTCTGCAGAACATGCAGGACAAAAGTTGCCACAAAAGGCATTGAACACACTTTTAAAAATATTGTGATAATACAGATACAGACCACAATCATTTTGGTTACTATAACCGTAACGTTAAATTTTCATACCGTAGAAAAGCGCCGCTATAAATAAAGTCCATTTACATTCATAGCTGCCAGCTAGCCAACAGTAGTCTTGCTTACATTTGCTTGGTACTACAAGCCTTTTCTGGAGTGCTGCATGTGTTCGATCACCGGGGCTAACCTAACATTAGCTAACATTAGCTGTCGGTGGTCAGATCCTCCTAGCCAGAGGCTGGCTGCTTGTTTAACCACAATGGATTGATATCTGTTTCTACACATGTTAAATACAAAAAAATTACCACGGGGTTTAGAAGATTTGTGGTTGTTTAAAGGCACGTTTTTTAAGTAATGAAGGTATTGTGCTTATTTCAGTTTTCAGTGAGTAAAATGCAACCTAAACTCCACTTAGCATCTGTTTGACTACATCCAGCTTCCTTTATCGAAAGGCACCTTTATTTACCATGGTAACACATGTTTATTCAAAGTGTATGATACATTCTAAATGTTTAAAGTTAATTATACATCTTACAGTGAGACACAGAGTAAATGGCATCAAATTACAAACAGAAAAAAACATGGTAATTGTTTGCGATGGCTGCTACTCTGTAAATGTCACATTTTATCTCTGGATCTTCACTAGCATTGGTTCCAAAGCACATTTGAGGTAATAATCAGGCTATGCAGTTGAATATCCATTAGGATCTTGGGAAATCACATCACATGACTGAATGATGAATCACATCATAATTTAAAGCCTTCATATGTGTAGGCTTGGAACATTTCTGTCTTCAGATGATCCTTGGTATCAAACACGCTGGTGCAGACCGCAATTCACACCAATTACACCTACTCTGTACTTCCAGGGAAGAGTACTCAAAGTAGCAAGCACCTGCACTGTCATCTATCAGGTGTCATCTTTTGATTATAAGAAGCTTTTAGGCTACATTCCTTATACAAATTCACTTACTCTCTTACATGACACACTCACACGTACTTCTCTCCCTCTTCAGTCAGTGACCAGTAGCCGCCACGGCACTTTTTATTGATGACACATTAAGCGGCGCCAACTTCATCGCTGCAACACTGCGGGGAGCTTCACCTCTATTGCGTCATACTTGTTTACATCTGGAATTTTCTGCCTTGTGGTAATCATTGACTCTGGCTTCTATGTTGCAAAGCTAATAATTCAGAAACAACATTGACATGTGGTAAAAAATGACTTTATACTATGATGTAACAGCTATATCACCTGTTTCTATGCACAGTGTATATTGTGTAAAACGAAGCATCATGAGTGATGCCCAGAGGAGACGCCAAAGCTCTTTCCAATTTTCCAAGCGAGTGTTTCTCAGGAGAAGGGGGAGTGAGACTCAGCATGCTCTCATCCTCGCTCTTCTTTACACTCTCAGGTAGCTGGCATAGAACGTGTGTGTGTGTGTGTGTGTGTGTGCTCTAGTATGCATGCCTGTGTGGCTCACCCACACAGCAGTAAATGCTGTTATCCTTGGGGGTCCAGCTGCACAAGGATTACACTGCCATCCCACTCTGGTTTTAAAACACAAACAAACACAGGTACACACACACACACAAGAATCATGAGCACAATAACACACACAGACATACTTTCCAAAGCATGCCGGCAGAAGACACACTCTTACGTACACACACACACGTACGCACACACCATCTTGGCTTTGCTACGGCTCCGCTTTTCAATTTTCAGCTCAATTACATTCCACTGTTACCTATTCTAAACCAAGATCCCTCTTTTCCCTCAGGACACACACACACACACACACACACTTATTTAACGGTACTGCATCCCGCTTAAGCCCCAGATTGTGTGGCCTCGTCAACTTTCACTAAAAGTGAGAATCATTCGCTACTTTGGAGACTCTGAAGAACTTTTTTTCCGTTTACTCTCTGTGGAAAAGAGGATGTTGAGATTTAAAAAGGATAGGTTGTATTAACTTTCACTGTTGCTACATTTAGAATAAATCTTGAAGAACAAGTGTTTGGTTAATACTATAAATAATAATAATAAAGGTACAGAATGCACTGACCCCCACGTTTATATCACCACAGAAAATGTTCAAAGTTCCTCCTTAATTTCTTGAAAGCTAAACAGTGAACCAAGAGCGCCCCTTCAAGGCCAGGAGTAAAATCTACTGATGTTCCAGGAAAAGGAGGATGGATCATAACCCAATATAATTAAAAAATAAAGGACCCGTTTTATGTTTACAAACCACAACTGTAAAGAAGAAAGCTCATATGGCACATAATTAGAATAAAAATAAATAAATGTCAAAATGAAAAATGTGTTTTCAATCTAAGCATCTGTCATTAAAACAAAGCCAGAAGTGAAGCAGCGTTTTTTATTTAAGTCTGCTTTTAATCAAATTACCATAATGGACTAAAGGCAGCTGCTGCCTCTGCATGGCAACACAAGTGCATGGTGTCAGTAAACTTGGCGACATTTACAATTATTTGAATATAGTATTCTTTTTCAAAAATCTGTTTCAACACAGTTCAACATTAATTTGCTTTCATTTTAAATTAATCTCAGTCTTCCATTAAAAAAAGACTACTTGGTCCAAATGTGCTCACACACACACACACACACACACACACACACCTCTCTCTCTCTCTCTCTCTCTCTCCCTCTCTCGCTCTCTCCCCGTCCTAATAGCATTGGAGGCGAGCGTACAAAGAGAACAAACACCCATGTAATGTGGCGGTTCCCTCTCATTGACACTGGGCACTGGAATGCAACACGGGGGGGCTAGGGGGTGTGTGTGTGTGTGTGTGTGTGTGTGTGTGTGGTGTGTGTGTGTGTGTGTGTGTGTGTTTGTGTGTGTACCACCCCGTCAGATTAACCTAATGATTAGCATTACTGAGAACTGACAGCAAGAGGAAGGAACAATGGGTGTCATTTATCCTCTTTTTTTTCTTTCTTGCCCACTCACTTTCTTTTTTAGCTCTGTTCTTTGCTTTTAATCTCTGACCTACCCCCCCCCACCCCATACACACACACACACACATGACTCCCTCACTAGCTGCCTGCCTCTGCCTCTCGCTTTATGTTTTTATTTCCATGTAGAGGAGAGTTTGCTCTGTAATAATAGATATTTCCTGATAAGAAGATGTCCTATTACTGGAATATGTTAAAGCACACACACTTACAATCACACATGATTCTGCAATCCAGTACTATTAATATCAGTTTGGCTGATGTGAAAATGACAGGTTGCAATCTCAAAGTCCTGTAATATAGTTGAGGCGCTGTGTGCCATAAAAGCAGTTTGTAATCAACTAATGATAGGTTGTGAGCGTTGAGGTTGGTTGTACTCATGATTTGAACTCACCACAGAAAAAAGGACTTGGGGAAGAAGTGTAAAGAGATAGAGAGTGGAAGCAGTGAAAAAGTATGATTAGGGAGACAAAAGTAAGCAAAAAAAGGACAGAAAGTGGATACATGAAGAGATTGAAGGTAGGGTTGGGCGTATGGTAAAACCTTCCAACTGGCCGTTGCCTTTAGTGACCTGGATATTCAGCTGGGGGATGTGTTTGAGCGGCGAGTTTGCTACGTTACACCACATTCACAATCTCAAGCTTAAGCTCAAGCTCAACCACAAGCTTAGCTTTTTTAAATAAAATAAACTCACAGTGGAAGAAAGGAAATTAGTCAAGTCAAGAATGGAAAGTATTTACTTATTAAATTATTACTTTTTTGCCAAACTAAGCTTAGCCTTATTATGACTTAAAACACGCTTCAGTCAAACAGAAACACAGTTAAATTTACCAATACCATCTTGGTTAGTCATTCCACTGTTCAAACAGTGATTCCAACTCTGGTTTGGTCCAAACACATCCTTTATTCAGAGGTACTCTTCTACACGCCATCTGCCCGCTGATCAGTGGCTCTCACTCAGTCTTCAGAGGCAGACCATTGAATTTTCCTCAATAAAATTACAAAAATCTCCCCCCCAAAAAAACAGAGATGTAACCAGCCAATCGCTGATATATTCATCAAATCACCCGACCCTAATTGAAGGCATGAGAAGACACACGCAGTACTCTCCCCTGCCTATGGCCTTTCTCTCTGACTGTAAACTACTGGATTCATGTAATGTACCCAGCCTTTGGTGCTGCTAACAGGGATTTTTGAACCAGGGGCTGACATCTAATGATGAGGTCCAACTACATTCTACAACCTCTGTAAAACTGTTTACATAGTAAAACTGAAAATGTCTTACCATTTCTAATCAAAAGTAATCAACTGAATGCAATACATGGATCTAAATCAATGCATTTTCATTATGTATAGAAGCAGACAGAGACTGGAAAAAAACTACACAAGATGTATTTTGAGTTTGTACCAGAATGGTTGTTCACATGGTTTCATTTTCAAAAAACACCATATTTAGCTAGCATGCTACGGTTAGCCACCTCATCTTGGCTAGTGACTTAGAAAGCTGCAGATTAATGAACAGCTCACCCAGAGACTGAAGATGGGACACAGACCCTAAACCAAAACACCAGAGACACATAATAACACAGATAAAATATATATATATATATATATATATATATATATATATATATATATAGTGCTTATTTATTGCAAAATACAGTCAGTGGTAGTTGAACTGCAAACCTGCGACATGGAGCCTTGTGTATAATTTACTTTAAAGGGTGATGAGCAAGATAAGGACAACTGTCTTAGGGATTCAATAAAGTTGACGTCATGGTATTATAAATCTTTTAGGAAAGAAGTGGGGAAAAAAACATGGTATATTACCAACGAGCTGGCTGAAGTCAGAGAGAAATAAAAGAAGGGGGAAAACAATCTCGAAACTGAGGCATCAGTTTGTGTTTGCTTCTCAGAGGATGAGGATAGGTGTGATAAGAGCGTCCCGTTGTGGTTCGGCATGTACCAAAATGCTGCAGAGGGAATGAGATCACTGTTCCTTCATTTAACTATGCAGACTGACTCCCACTTGCTTTATTACCTCATAGCTCTGTCCGTTGCCCGTTTTTGCCTCCAGGATTGGAAAGTTAGGGACATTTTCTCTCAAGGACGAGGGAATTGGATTTTTTTTATCGGCTTTGGAATCTTTACAGAAGGACGTGTTACAACATATTCAATGGGAGGGGCGTCCTTTATTCTTCACGCTGTCATTTCCTTGCTGTCAAGCTTGCCCTTTGTTGACAAGCAGTAAATCCCATCTGCGATGCACAGTGAACAGGTCACTCTACTCTAAGCTGAGGGGAATTTAACAACTATCAAGGGAAAAGTTCACATTCTAATTTCCAATCCAATGTCACACTGATATTCTTTCTTGTACATGACGTCAATTATTTTCTTGGTTATTGGTACATACAAGCATATGTACATTCAACACAACCCTTAAGATGCAAGAAGCAAAACCTTCCAATAACACACTTACTGTGGTTGTTAGTTTTTTCATAACAGAGTTCTTGAAATCGTTAGAATGGACATCAGAATCTTTTACAGTTACACATAATAATAATATCACCATGGAGACTGTCCTCCCAAAAAGAACGGAAGCATCCATCATTTCAAGTCCCATGATGACACATTTATGTTCAAGTAGTATACAGTATATCCACTGCGTTCCATCGGATATCTGTTACCTTCTGCTTCCAGTGGATATATGAGGATTATGGTTAACTGGTCCTCAGATCTCTGCAGGGTAAATTCAGACCGGTAGCTAGACTATCTGTACAATTTCCTTCCCAAGGCTATTTTGCCTGGTGCTTAGAGCCATGACGATTGTGGTTGGTTTAAAGAGAGCATGTTTTTCTCCCATCCCAGAATGCTGTGTGAACTAGCCGGACCCTCTGGCAAAGCGAGACTAATGTTCAAGTGACAAAGCCCTCTAGGGGCTGTAATTAGGATGGGATCAAAGAAGGCAGTGAGGGGACATTGTTCTAAAGGGGAGGTCGGGGTGGACGGATGGGTCAACAAACTTGACCACGGGAGACCCCTGTTCAATTCCTGTTGCAAACCAAGAGTTAACCATGACGGAGTGTAGATTTTTGTCACCACCATGCTGTGAATCACAGCTGAGCTGACAACGGCGCATGCTCTCTGTCACCAGTGAGGTGTGTGTGTGGGGGGGGTGGGCTGCTCTGCTAAAAAATAGTGAATCTGTCAGTGAAAATGGGGATTTGGTATAGTCAGTTCACTCAGAAAAGTTGAAGAAGATTAGTTTGTACATTTACAGGACACCTAATTTGTATCAGCTTTGAGGAGGCTAAGACGACTAGTGTATTCCTGCTATTTTTTAGGTAATGGACATAAGTTGATCAATTATAACATGTTAAATGACTACCTCACCCTATCTAAGAAAATGCCTGTTTGACAGATGTAGTACTCTTTGAACCGGGTAAAAGCTTCAGCTACCCCTGCAGATCCAGGTTGAATCTTTCCAAATGAACCAAACACACCATGCCAAATTTAAAATGAATTTGAATTGGTACTCAGCCCCAATGTGTCAAAGCCCCCAACACAGATATAAGTAATTGCCACACATTGGCCGACTAACTAACTGTCAACAGCTCTGGTGTTAGCCATTTCTTGTGGATACTGCTGAAGTGGGAGTTATTTTTTCAGTTCAACTCTTAGGTTCTGATGTGGCAGAGAGTTGAGAAAGATGTTATTCTAACATCCCATTAAAATAGCATTACATTATTACCAAGAATAACTGTCAGAATAACCCCAAGGTGTACAGAATGGCACAACATACTGTTTGTCTTTTTGATGTTTAGTTTTGTTGGTTGTGTACTGTATGTGTGCTCAACCCTGCTCTTGTGTGTGTGTGTGTGTGTGTGTGTGTGTGTGTGTGTGTGTGTTGTGTGTGTTTGCCCTCTCTCCACAGTATCAGTAGATATATGTATCTGAAGGTTTCAGACGGTGTGCAGAACGAGCCTTTGTGCCTCCCCAGAAATGTGACACCTTTCATATCTCCGTAAAGAGAACACGGAGTATGTAAAAAGACAGCACAGAGGGCTGCTGCACAAAGCAGCAGGCTGAATTCACAATAATGGCCTCAAGCTTTACAGGGCAGACACTTTTGATGTCTCCCTGTCTTCCTGTCTGTCCGTCTGTCTGTCTGTCTAGCTTTGGATCTGACAGCTCAATTTAAAGGACTCAGCTGTTTTGATTCAGAAGCCGAGGATTCGGGAGGTACCTGCCTGTCTCATTGCTCTCTGTGAGTGATGGCATTTAGCTGTGCATGTGGCAGGCTCTGACACCTCTGATTGGTCAGTCCCAGCTTGTCACTCACTTCTCCATAATGGACACCGCAGCTAAGAGGCAGAGCCTCAGGCTATTATTGCCAAGGTGACAGAGCTCTTATAGTGAGGCTAGAGACTTGTCACTTCAGCAGCTTTAACACACTCAAATTTCAATTTTGCACAGTAAAACGCTGCTTAGTAGTAGTGACTGGAGTTTCTGGGATGAAATGACAATTTCTAGTTACGCTACTGTGAGAGCATTATGTCGACCTCAGTAGCTTACGTCCTTATTCTTCCCCTTGGACTACATCTTTCTCCAAGTGTCTTGTCTAACATCAGTGTTATGTACTGTACTTGTACTTTTGTACCTTTGTTTCAATAGTAAAGTGTGGCTAATGTTGTGAAGAAGGTTAGGGCCGCTCAAATCAAATTTTAATGGCGGTGATGATTTTGGCTCCTAACAATTACAGAAACAGAGTTATTGCGAAAAACCTTTCTGTGGCACGTTATGTTTTGCAAGTAAACTCTTATTTTGTCAAGTGTTCTGAATGGAAGAAAAACAATTCAAACGGGGAACGTGTTACAAGTTCAAGGTGTTTTTAAACGGTTTCACTTGTTGTTTTTTTTATTCAATAATTGCAACATCTTCCCAAAAGTCAGTGAGTAATTGTGTTAAATTGTGATTTCATTATTAGATTCATTTTTTTTTCCCCATTATCGAGCAGCTCTAATCGAGATGGTACTGAGGTATAAAGAAGAATCCACAGAGACTTTGTGTTTTTTCTGCTAAGTACAATAAAGGGCGATGTAGAAAGTGTTGAGGGTTTGACCCCCAGCTGACACAATAAAGAGATCGTCAAATTGGCCAGAGAACTTGCAAGGATAAAGAGCAGAGGGAAATAATTGGTCTGCCCTCCATCTTCCACTTGGAATAGTGAAAGATGACTATTGATGCGTTGAGTGTCATCCTGTGCTACTTACAGCGTGACACAGTGCAAGACTCCATCCTCTGTTAGCCAAAGTGGTCGACCTGCTGCAGTGCCCCCTGACAAAGGCAATTACGCCTCAAGGCCCAAACACCACTGGATACCTAAAGGTGCAGTCGGTTATGTATCTGAATAACAGAAATCTCAAACCACTCAGATGGTTGTTGTTTGCTTTTGTTTGTCCTTGATGATGGCTGATACCAGATCTGTTTTTGTTGCCATAATAATAAAATAAAACAATAAAAGGAATTGAAACAAAGTGTGGAGAAAGGTCCAGGCATGTGAGGCTACAGCTTGGAAAATTCAATTCCCCGTTCGACCTAAGAAGATTATTTTTAAATGAATGAATCACTCATACACTAAGTGGCACTGTGCTGTTTCTCAACTTTCCTGGCAATCTTCACTGCGCAGTCAAGACAAATAATAATGAAATATGGTAAGAGTGAAGTAGCATGAAAGGAATGCCTGGCCTCGCTTAAGCTTCTGGATTCAATGCTACCAGTTTATGCAGAGGTCTGGGGCAAGTTAAGCAAGTATAAAATAAGAAGGAGACTGTACAGTAAACACATTTATATCCTTTTTTTCTGAAGGAGTTTTGCCTTTTTGGTGTGGTTTTTGTTTTCCCCTATTAATATATGGAGCCCTCCTCCACCGGCTTTAGAATGTGAAACAGAAATTTCAAACAGAAATGAATGGAAATGGCATGGATTGAGAGGGAGAGAGAAATATGTGGACGAATAATTTGCTCTCAAGCAAAGAGATAATGGCTGCCATTCAGATTCCCATGCCACAGTTTGATCTTCGCAGCTGTTATTTGACTCAGTTTTAAATAATCATGCCTAAAGAAGTCTTTTGTTGTGAAAAACGTTCCATTTCACAGTTGTGTTATCACGGCAAAACTACGACTTATACACGCACAGTAAATCTAGGAGTCTGTGTTCTTGAAAACCTATTTGGTCATTTGATCACATCCTTTCCATCAGAAAGCAGTTGAAAAATCAAAACAAGTGCTCGAGGTGAGATCTGGTTTAGAGGTGTGAAGCCACTTATTTTTTTTCTGTGAAACAGGAGCTGTTATTATTCCCCGAGCTTTGAGAAGGATTTGTGATGTCAGGTGGCTAAGTGACCATGAGAGGTAGCGAGAGACAGGATGGGGGGGGGGGGGGGGGGGGGAGTGATCTAAGTGTCCACATATAATGGCCGTCAATGCAAACCTCTCAACAACTCCTTCCCTTCATACCTCCTTTTCAATGCGTCCACGTTTATTACAGCTTGCATATTATTTCAGAAGATTCTGCCATCATTTCTGTTGGTTATGATAACGTTGTTATTAACAGATAATGTATGTATTTTACTGTAGACCCTTATTTTTCGCCCTACACAGCTCCATTTCTTTTCCTTTGTGTGTCTCTCTGTCTCTCTCTGATCAACTCCTGATGCTCTCATAAGGTATTCATCCTCCCTTCATTCATTCATCTCTCACACACGGCTGTTTCCAATTGGCCCAGAGACATTCCTGAAATGCCAGGGCATCATTGTTTTGTGTGTGTGTGTGTGTGTGTGTGTGTGTGTGTGTGTGTGTTGAAGACCAGAGTGTGGATGGGAGGGTGAGAGGAAGATAGGTAGTGAAGAAAAGTAGAAAAGGACCAGAAAAGAACATATAAGTTTGAATTTGTATGTGCTTAGTCAGTAAGTTAATGGCAACAATTGTGCAAACACGACTGGATGTCCTGCATAATCAAATAGCATTGCAATAAAGGGCACACAGTTTATGTCGCTGAGGCAGACCTAGACATCCAAAAGTTTTCAACGATACCCCAGCTGAATGTTATGCAAATGTGTATATAATGACGTGCAATCAAAGCTAAGCTACTACAACGGAAACAAGACTGTATGCCTAAGGCCCCTCCTCATCATAACTTTGTACTCAGATATACACATACTTCTAATGAGACGTACAAGTGCACATACTGTGCAGGCAAATGTATGCAGTTTCAAATCAATTACATTAAATCACAGCATGCACACAAACACACACACACACACACTAATCTCACACAGTTACACACACATGTTCGCTTATGCTTCGGGATAGCTTCAGAGCGCTGGGTAAAAATATTATACCACAATTACATTACCGTTAGCCACGGCAGCTGGTCTGGACAAAAAGGCACCACAGCGTCTCTGTCTCTGTCTCTCTTTGACTTTGTCCTACAGTTTTATTTACATTCCACCCATGACACATGACTAAGGTAATCTAAAATGCAGTGAGCCCGACATTGGCAGGCCGAGTCAAGCAGAGACCAAAGCCATCTGCCTAAACGGGTTATGCCATTCAGTGCAGCAAAGACTCCAAGAGGATCCAGATCTTCCCAGTAGGATTTCTAATATGAAAAACGTGATTTCTAAACAAAATGAGATGTGCATGATAGACAGACAAATAAATGGATGGATTTGTTTGCTAGCGTCAGTCCCCTTGGTTTGTTATTCTGACACTCAACTGCATTCAGCAAAGTTTGTGTTTTGTTAAATTGATTGCATAAAAGTAAAAACTAAATGACAGCATGAATAGGGTTTCAGACCCAGGAAGGTTTTAGTTATTTAGTGTTTTTATCAAGGCCAACAAGGCCCAAGACTGTTTGAACATCATCAGTCGAACATTTTGTAAAAAAAAAATAAAGTGAATGAAAAGAGAAATTGGAAGAAAAGGCATTCCTCCGTGTTGTCATAGCAAGAGAATCAACTACCAACACATGCACAAGCACAGAAAGACATGAATGTCGGCACACACATAGGGACGCATACAGACAAACACACACAAAGCAACAGGGAGGCTACTAACACAACCAAATAGCAATTACTACAGCGTCTGCAGCCTAGCAACTGGGCCACTGGATGTCATTGTCCCTGATCACATTTCTGTGTGTGTGTGTGTGTGTGTGTGTGTGTGTGTGTGTTTGTGTGCCCATGCTCGCTTTCCTGTGACAAAAGATCCTCTTTTGCAAGACCCAGAATTTTTGTGTGACAGGTTTAGAATAGTGAGACTGAAGAAAAGAAAGTATGGCTTAGGGAGAGTATAAGAGTGAAAGAATTACAATATCATCAATTATGTAGAACAAAGCACAGATTAACTACATCATATATACTGTATATTAAAACAAATTAGTGACACAATTGAGAAAAAAGTTAGTATATAAAAATTCATTCAAGTTTTTTATATATATACATATATACTGTATATATGCATATACTGTATATTACAATACTTGATGCATGTTATGTATGATAATAACAGAACTTGCATGCATTTTTATATTCCTAAAATGTGTTTTACTCAATTGTCTCTTTCTGTAAAATAGAAAATATGTGCACATATATACAAACATCCAAGCTATTGGCTCCCATCATATGAAACACATAACTCTGCCTATTTACAATCTAAGTGTCTTCCTTTCCCCCTCCACCTCCTGATCTAGTGGTTGGTGGAGGCGAACAGTCCTCTAAAACTCCACTGTGATCCACCAGCAACTTAATGCTTTCCAAACCAATTAAAATCTTGAGCATTGGGGGCGCCTGGACAGCTCACCTGGTAGAGCGTGCGCCCAATTTACAAAAGCTAAGTCCTTGTCACAGTGGCCTGCAGGTTTGACTCCAACCAGTGTCATGTGTTCATGACAGTGGCATATCACCCTTATGTAGATACCATCAAGTAAAGTGTTACCAAATCAACTTAAAAACTAAAAAAAAAAAACTTCACAGCATTTGCTTCACTCAGAAAAATCAGATTTCCAAAAAAGGTTTTTTTCAACTGCCATTTCACTGTGATGTAAAAAGTAAAGGAACACCGAATTGAAATAAATTTTAAAAAAATGGAATTTGTATGTGGTACCAGGAACTTAAATGAGATAGACTTTGCTTAATAAAATGTCTGCTATAAAGCCGGGTGACAAACGTCGGCTTTTATGGATTTATTTGGTTTGGTTTGGTTTTACATTTACATTTAGATTTAGCAGAGTCTCTGACCTAAGACTATTCAAAAGAAGAAAAAAAAACTCACAAACCGCTTGGGCATGCCCTCATGTGCACACATGCAGGTGTGTGTTTCATGAGGTTAACAAAGATCATCTTTAAAATCACATTCGGTGTTTAGCAATTCAAACCAGATGATGAAAGGCCACTAATTCAAATAACATTTTATTCATGAGCGGTGTCCTGTATGATTCGGACCGGGCGGTTCACCGATAAACAAACAGCATGCACATTCTCATTTTAATTAGAACCATTGTTGTGGTTTATTTAATATTCATTTCCGTCTTTGTTCTCTGTATTGTCTACAGGTGCTATCTCTTGCTCTATCTTCTCCTTCCTGTGTCAACCTGTATTTTCATTATATGCATTTTAATGTTTTATTGTTATTAAAGCAACTGAGCGGCAGCTTTTTGGGCATGGGCATGTGTGGTGTATCCAAAGGTTTTTCGAGCACGCATTAGTAAAATCCCATGAAAGAATGCTGTCTTGTCTCATCTGCTCTCCATTTCTTTTCTCCTTTTTTTAATGTTTTTCTTTCCTACTTTGGTTATTTTCTTTTTTTCCTCTTCTCCCAGTTCCTCGCCATCCTGTCCTTAATTCCCTCCTGCTATTTTCTCGTCTTTGCCATTTTGACCCTCTTTCCTCTGGCATGTTACATTGTCACTGAACCAACAACGTTTGTTACTGTAAACTATTGTCGGAATCTTTAATTTATTTTGTTTTGTCATTTAGTTCATTCAGGTTCAAAGCTGCACTACTGTGCTGAAGTCCCATACGTTACACTTTATCTAATGGCAGCTAAATGCTGGCTCAGAAAATCCCAACTGCACTGAAGCAAACTAAAAAAGAAAGAAAAGAAAAACCTCATTTCTAGAGATACAGTTAAAAGTTTAAGGTTATAACTGACCAAGCAAACACTTACAACCCAGAGCTTGTAAACTAAAATCAAATAGAAGTATTGAGCAAAGTTTTAGTAACTTGCATCAGCATCAGTCCACTTTTTGATGCGTCCTATCTGTTATGCTTGGTTTCTTAACCGTGATAAACAGCTGGCATTTAGATGTCAACATCTGTCCCCTTGTACTCCTAAACCCCTGTGTTATAGGGGTCATTTAGCATTGATGCTTCACATCACATTCCTTCTCATATCACACCACACACCTCCGTCCCCTCGGAGGAGCCCTCCAGAAGAAACTGCCCTTCTACCACTCATGCTTGGAAAAATTAACTAAATTAAAGGAGTAAACACTCCAGAGTGCAAATAAACCACTCCAAACACACACACTTAGGCTCATCCTTCTCACGTCTGAATGTGCGTTCCTTCACCATTCTGCTTTTTTTTCCTCCTCTTTTTTTCCTCCTTTTACCCGTTCTTCTGCTGCTTTTTATCTCTCTAAAACCGTGATCTGTAGTTGAACTTGCAACTTCTCCAAGTTCTTAATAAGCTTGTGTGACTGATGGATTATGGCTAACTCTACAAAGCCGATAAGAAGGCTTGTGTGTGTGTGTGTGTGTGTGTGTGTGTGTGTGTGTGTGTGTGTGTGTGTGTGTGTGTGTGTGTGTGTGCGTGGTGTGTGTGTGTGGGTGTGTGTGTGTGTGTGTGTCTTTGACTGAAACTCTCAGATGAGAAGCCAATTGATTGAGACGGCCCTAATTAGTCTCTGTGATTAATTGAGTGTGATTGGATGTCGTCCCTGGCACCCCATCATTGACGTTATTGACAGGCAAATTAGTTGCCATAGCAACCGCTTAAACACAGCTGATTGTGTGTGACTCTGACATGATCCCATAGCAGCCAATCAAGCCTACCTCTTGCTTGTGTGCATGTTTGTGCGTGCGTGTCACCTTGAGGGTGTTTTCAAAGATGTTTTGTTATGACAATTATAAAATAATTAGGATGTTGTTATTGTTCATCTCCACCATGCCATCATAAACTAAAACATTCATGTTTCAAGAGGGAGATTTTAGCATCCCAGACTAAACTGACTTTTTAAAGATGTTTTCATCACACTACACTTAGAGTACTAAGTTCTGAAACAAAGATGTCTCTGAAAACTGTCTGCAAAAATGAATCACTTAAATAGTCATCAGTGTTGAGAGAAATACTTGAGATCTAGTGGATGAATTGGATATTTGCAGCTCCAGAAAGAAAACACATTGCAGACGCAATTATTGGCACTTACATGTGCCGTAGCAGCGAGTTGTCCATCTGCTTTTTGTAATTGTCTCCTTTCTGAGGGATTGCCACTCGTACTGCTTTCCTCTACATTTTTCCTACATAGATACTTTCCCTCTTACAGAGCCCCATAGGTGACATGGAGGGGGAAAAAGAAGAAAAAAAATATATAACATTTACTGAGGATAAACACTAAACTTAAGTTCCCCACTTTCATGGAGAAAAAAAAATATAACTACTGGGGACTAACCCTAAACTCAAGATCTCGAGTTTGAAAGTCGAGATGTTATTTATTTTTTCTTTGTTGCTTTTTTATTAGCTTTTTTTCCCCCTCTATGA
This sequence comes from Etheostoma perlongum, assembly GCA_026937815.1. Taxonomy (NCBI): domain Eukaryota; kingdom Metazoa; phylum Chordata; class Actinopteri; order Perciformes; family Percidae; genus Etheostoma; species Etheostoma perlongum. The sequence goes on along the minus strand of CM049386.1, from coordinate 21,286,109 downwards.
AAGTCAAGATCTCGCAACGTGTTTGTCCCCCGTACATGTATTTTTTTCTTCTTTTTTTTTTCCTGTCCATTTCACCTCCGGGGCTCCGTACCCTCTTTTTGCCGCAAAATATATTTGCTTCTGATTAGGCTGATCCGGTCAGTGGTATGACCGGCTTTTTAAATCAGCACTCATGGTAAACACATCAGCTCACTTACTGTATATTCTCAACTAAACGATGGGGAAACCAGGGATACTCAAAGTTTTTAAACATTTTAGTACAATTTATCTTTTAAATTAATGCACTTTATTTGTCTAATTAATACATGTTTTAGTATACTATTCAGAAAGCCATAATGCACTCCAAATATATGCTAAATATAAGTTTAAGAAAATAAAATACTTAGAGTACAGTAGGTACACTAATTAGCCTTTATCTCACCAGGTTTTTTTTTACTTTGTGTGCAAATTTCAAGGTGGGGTTACACCATCTCTTCTCAATCATTCAGAATACAACGTCAAACACTACTTTATCAGACTAACTCAGGTATCTAGACATCTTCATTGTCCTTTGAGTTTAACTCAAACAGCTGAAAAGGTTATTTGAAAATATTCTATTTTTCTCCATGCTGCCTTAAGCAGGTGATGACGCCTCTTATTAACATTGTTCTTTATAATTATTACTTTTTTCTGGCCAAAAAAGCTCTGTTCTGCAAAAAAATAACAAAACAAATTAACAAAATTTACAAGGTGAATTTCCATGTGCTATTATTAGTGGAGCCTGCAGAAGTTCTTGCATTATATTATAGATTTGTTTTCCCAAAACAAATGGAAGCTCTGTTCTTTGGGAGCTATTGTTTTTTCCCACAGGGGAGAGAGATCCTTCTTGACTCAACAACTCATGCAGTTTTTCCCATGTCCACACTGAAAGAGTTAGTGGCTCTTAAAGATAGGATGACCCATCCCACCCATTCAACTCTGGTGTACATTACTGAATAAAAAGCAAGAATTAAATTGTGTGAATGCGGCGGTTTTCGGTCAACCTGTCATATCAGGAGTATATATTTCTGACTGGCTGATATCCAATATGTAATAATGAAAGTCCAATGCCATCCCCTTATATTGTCAAAGTGATATGCTGCAGACATCCTAACCAATGAAGCACCATATGTGAAATAAAATGGCTGCAATTGAGTTTAAGGAAAGATAAAGAAGAAAGGAGGCTGAAAGAGAAAAAACATACAGAGGAGGGAAATTATTAAAGTAAAGAAAATGACATATAGAAATGTGTTTTTGTGACGCCACACTGTACACTCACTGTATATTACGTGCTGTCAAAATAACAAGAGTGAAAGGGTGAAAAGCTGTGGGGAGAAAGAGGGAGTGCTAGACGAGTACGCGGTTGACTAGCCGTGAAGAAAAGACCCTAATCTGGGAGGAGGCCATAGTTGGCCCAATATCACTTTTTCTGGCCAACCTCTTGTATTCTTCTTTTGCTCTACCACTCTAATATCCTTCCTTTCTCCACACACCATCTTCTCTCCCTCCCTCCCAGCTCCTTTTCATTTTCACTGTCTCTCCAATTTCTCCAGATCTGTTCTCCATCACCTTTATTCATCATCATTTTATTAAATCATTTAAATTATACTGATTGAATCCTCACAGAGCTTGCTTTTCCCACACATATTCCACTACTACACAGGCTGTTCACTTCGCTGTTACTTGTACATCCAACACTCAGACAGCTAAGGGGGAAGAAATCAATGCAGAAAAAAGTCAATTTCAGAAGGTTTCCCCTCAGTCACAACACATAACAGTGCCAAAATCATTAAATCAAAATATGATGAAGCAGATAGACACTCATGCAGAGGTTGGATACATTGAATCTGATGTTAAACCTGCACTGACATGTTGGTGACTAGATGGTCTCTCGATACAAATTGACTCAATATATCACACTTGTAAGATTGCCTGAGTTAGCAGTATATTAAAAATACAATTTATACTGTACAACCAAAAGGAAGTTATTTCAGTATGCGTGTACAGTATGTACATGATCTTATTTACTCCCTTTTACTGTGTTTCATTTTCCTTTATTTCTGTTGTAAGAATAAAAAGGCAAAAGGCAATCATAACTAAAATTACAAGCATGTCTGAGAAAACACAACACGAGACGCAGCCTAATTGAAAGTGAGCAGCAGTGGAGAATGTAATGAAATACTTGAACAAGGATGAATTATTCAATAAGGAAATGTATTATTAGACACAGCTGCTTTGCATTTGATGAATGCAATCCGTATGACACTGAACATCTCTGGTATCTCTTCATGTTTCTTCATCTCTGCATAGTTCTTACTTAGATGCTGTACTGTACATGTTAGTTAACGGTCGGATCCCCTTTTTGTTTTTATTCTCTCTGTAGTTCCCCCTCGGGATCCCACAGTCACCTGTCGGTCCAACACCTACCCTAAAGGCTTCTACTGCAGCTGGCACCAGCTGCACCCCACCTACATCCCCACGACCTTTGAAGTGGACGTACAGTAAGTGCATTTTTTTGGTCTGGGTGTAACTTTTAGATTGACCATGCTGCACCTTTTTTTTTCACTAGTACCAAATTCACCCTAACATCTACTTACTTATTTGTTACAGACTTTTTGGTAACACTTAACTTGAAGGTATTTACATAACAGAGACATGACACAGTCATGACACAAGAACCCTAACACTAACCCTAACCATAACTTGTCATGACAAAACTCAATGACACTTACTAAAAGAAGTGTTATGTCATAAAGGTTTAAGACTTGTTTTATAATGTTTTTGACATGTTCATGACAGTGTCATGTCACTCTTATGTAAATACCTTCAAGTAACGTGTAACCGACTTTTTTTTTTATTGAGTGGCACCTCCTTGATATTTCCCATCATATTCAGTTGATTTCCTATATGTTCTGCCAGGAAGGATTCTGTGAATGCGTTGTGTTGGGAAAAGGTAACCCCTTTAAACCATTTGACCATGTTGTACTGTCATATTGCCTACCTGGGAAAAAAAGTAGTATTTGTGGAACGCTCTGGTGTTGTGAATTCAGTTCTCAAGTTCCTTTTATAAGTTTGTGTAGAAGGTAAAAAAGTGTTTTGTTTATACTAGTTTGTTTTTAATTTATGGTCAGTAAATCTCACTTATATAAAATGATGCCTCATTTTTGAGTTTAAAAAAGCTGAAATTATGAATTATTTTGACAAATAGTTTTCCGATTGAGAGGATAATTATCATAGACTCACAGATTGGTCAGGATACTGTTAAGAAACCATTTCATTGTTTTTTAATGCCATAATAACAATTAACGAAACACCCCAAATTCTATGAAAGTATGGCTCTGATCATTCTTTTTACTTGAGAAGAGCGTTGTATTGAACAACATGTTATTTTTGGGCAGTTTAGCTGAAAGAATGCAAATTTCTGATGTAGAATCCAACAGGAGGGTTAAGTGTCTTGACTTAAAAAATAATGGCAGTTTATTACAAAAAAAGGTTTGCTTTTGTAATTTTGGCAATCATAGCTATCAGTTACGGTAACATTGTACTCACTACAGATATTGCTGTGATCTCAGAACACAGTACCGTGGGAATTGAACCTAGGGACACATTGGTTGATGGATCGCAGTGGGAATTGAACCTAGGGACACATTGGTTGATGGATCGCAGTGGGAATTGAACCTAGGGACACATTGGTTGATGGATCGCAGCAGGAATTGAACCCAGATCTCCCACACCAAAGGCATTTGTCATATCCAATACGCCATCGCCACCCAGCGAGTCTGTCATTACCATAACAAAGTCTGACGACACAACACCATAGTTTTAATACTCCACAAGTATCCTTTAGACTGTATACTTTTAAATACACTGTATATTAAAAGAAAACATTTGAATCAAGTGATTTGTTTTAAAATCACGTACAAAAACACTACGTTTAGTAAGTTCAGTGGCAAAACTTAAAACCAAAACAGCAAAATGGCCCGTGAACAAGATCCTTTTGAGATTATAAGTCTGGGGTTTAAAAGAAAAATAATATCATTTTGATTTCACTCTGTAGTTAAACAGCTCTCTCCACCTGTCCTCGAGGATGTTTTAACAGTAGGTAGACCTTAGATCCTACAAATGTGTGGACGCAGACCCGGCGAGTCTGTCTCGGTCAGCTTCTCTTTGATATTCCTAGATCACAGAGTTCCACAGCTTATTCGGCAGCATGTGGACTCGGGCTTCATTAATATTATAACACTAATATTCATCCATCCATCCATCCATCTTCATCCGCTTATCCGGAGTCGGGTCGCGGGGGCAGCAGCTCCAGTAGGGGACCCCAAACTTCCCTTTCCCGAGCCACATCAACCAGCTCCGACTGGGGGATCCCGAGGCGTTCCCAGGCCAGGTTGGAGATATAATCTCTCCACCTAGTCCTGGGTCTTCCCCGAGGCCTCCTCCCAGCTGGACGTGCCTGGAACACCTCCCTAGGGAGGCGCCCAGGAGGCATCCTTACCAGATGCCCGAACCACCTCAACTGGCTCCTTTCGCCTAACACTAATATTATTCTCTTTAAATAGTAATAAGCAGTGGTATAGGGAGAAATATTAAATGGAGAGGACAATAGAGAGGTTAACAGTATGTGTCTTTAACGTACAGGTCAACCATTCAACAGGCCTGGTCTTTGTAGCAGGAAAGAATATAGTCCCCAAGATTTAGTTTTTGAATTAAAACTGTGTCCACAGCTCTGATGTATACCGCCCAGACTGCTAAAAAAAAAGAAGGGAAAATGCTCAACCAGTTTTCTACTTTATTTCTACATTTCCATGACGTAGTGTTAAGAGCGACAACGGTTGCAAGTGGTATTAAAGACCTAAATCCTGGTAAGGAGGTTGGTTGGGGGGGTGGATGGGTCAGACAACACTGGACTTTCAAGTCTATGCTTGATATTCCGCCAGCTGCGCCACGGCGCGTCCCAGAAGCGTCTCTCCGCGTCTGGAGCATCAATAAGTAGGGGTCAGGGGGAAAAAATCGTTGCAGTATAGTATCCCAATATTGTATTGAGACACAGACGCCAAGTATCGATCTATAATTATATATGTGTTGGTCAGTTTGTCTGCTTGACAATCCTATTTTGCAGCAATAAAATTGAAGTGAAATGAACACAATAGAGGAATGCATCTTTTTTTAGATAAAACAGATGTGGACAAAGTTTCCTTTTGGGGACATCATTTGAAATTGGGAAACATTTGAAGATTGAAAAAAAGTAATAAATATTTTGCCGAATATTGCAATATGTTTTAAAATCGCAATAATATGGTATCCTGACATAAGTATAGTGAGGCCTCTAGTGATTCCCACCCCTGTAAACAAGAGATGCCAAGAGTCCCCACCCAGAGCGTCTAAATATGACGCAAAGAGACTTTTTTACATCATTAAAAAAATGCCAAAGACACCTGACCGAGCTTTTTAATGCGCTGGGAGTGAGGATGTGTTGTACTCTTTCCACGCCAGAATGTACATCAGCTTATAAAGAAAATGCAAAGCAAGCCACCCTCTGTCTGTCTCACATCTGTCCCTTTTTTCACTTTTCCAAGTGTATCTCCTCCTTCCTTTATAATTCGTTTCTCCTCCTCTCCAGACATAACCAGCGTTCACTGGATGTGCAGAAAGATCCCGACCACAAGAACCGCTGCCGTGTACGTTTTCCTGAGGTCTTCTCCAGCTACCCGTACAAAGTAAACGTGACAGCAGTCAACGCCTTGGGGAAAGCCTCTACCACCATTTCCTTTGAAGAGTCCAGTATAGGTAAGATCGATGTTGTGTAATGGGTTATTATATTATCATGATGTATTAGATGTTTTTAACACTAAATTCCCCATGAACCCGTTTGAAATGTTGTTTTCCCATTTCGTTTGTTTTTAATTTGGCAAGCAATTTGTTGTTTCTTTCTCAGAATACTGAAAGCAGCGGAAATGCAGAACTGAGTGCACTTTAATATCTGTTTATTAATTGCAGGTACAGTGTTTCCTCTATGTTGATTTTGCAGTCCGCAGTCCGCCATTGCATAATTTCTGCCGCCACGGTATCAGAAATAGGGTAGATGCACAATGTAGTTGCGGTTGCCTTTTAAATGATCCTGCCAACATAATGCACCCCCTGTTGGCTGCCGCTCACATTGCAATTTAACAGAAAGTAGAACTATTCAGTGATTATTGGGCCCGTCCAGTTTTCAGAGTCTTCTGAGTCGACTATTAAAAGAACAGCTCCACCAAAAATGTCACCGCGGTGGGTGTGTTCTAATTGGACAGCTCATCATCCTGATATCAAACATCTTGAAACATTAAAATGCTATGTGAGTCATTGTAATATAATTCAATTAATAAATAAATGATACAATTGGAAAGAGTCTACAGATGTAGTCGTTTGCGAAGTGTTAGTTCTGTTTCATATGTAAAACATTTGGCGTCGGGGTGTGGGAGGAGGGGGTGGGGGTGTTACCTGACGGTTATATTGTATTGCTATAATTACACTTATGTTTCCCAAAGAAGAGTTTCTGAAGTCAAAGGGTTGAAAGGTAACACACTGACATTTTGAAAAATCTATATTGCCCTCTAACTCATTCAGGCTGCAGAATATTAACACTTTTAATAATTAACGTTAACAAACAAAGCTTCAAGTTCAAGGACAGATCGGCAATCAATCCTTTTCCCACATAGATTGTCAAATGTTAGACCACAAAAGCTCTCTGAGCAATGTTAATGCATTACGAGACCACAGATGACTGATTTCATTGACTTCGGTTTCCCTTTGGAGATTTGTTGCGCACACAGTTATGTTCTGTGCCAGAAAAGACAAAGAAAATTGGAATTTCAATGGCCAAATAAATGTCACCCAGCTGAAAGGAGAGTGCACAGATTTTTTTTTTTTTTTTTTTTTTTTTTTTTTTGCTTCAACCAACAGCATAGTCCATTAGCGTGAAAACCACTGAGTGTGCACCCCTGCCATTACCAAAGGCACTAGATAATAAACACGCTACCTCTGAATTCTTTCTGCTGCAAACAGTATTTAATTTGAGGCTTGGACGGGATGTGACAGTCATAAATCAAAGGTGTGTTTTCTCACTGAAAGGGCCAAATCACCCAAACACCAGCTGCCATATAAGCACATTTTACTCATATATTTAATGTAGGAATTGACCATAAAAGTGATTCCCTCATTGGCTATTTCTTTTTAATAACAACCGTCATGGTTATGTGGTAAGTTGTTAAAAAACAAATCCAGTTTGAAATGGGTTTTTGTTCACTTAGGCTGCAGAAGGTTACATAATAACAGCAAGATTCTTAGAATTCATAAGCGACTCCACGGCTGGAAAGCAGTGAAGAGGAGAAGTTCATTTTAAAGAAGGAATGAGAAGTACTTTGATAGATAAGGGAAGTGCTGCCAGCAGTCCTCTGCTCTGTTATATTGCTTAGAGCGCGATATGGGTGTGCATGACGCATAAACACACGGACACCAACGGGGCTGTGAGCAATTGTGTGGTTGAGAGGATGAGGTATTGAAAAAGAGAGAGAGAGAGAAAGAGAGCGAGAGAGAGAGCGAGAGCGAGAGAGTGCGCGCGTGTGTGTGTGTGTACATCAGTAACCAAATGAGGCAGGGACATGCTCTGCCAAGCCCCGGACACAGGACTCATGAAAATGCTAATGCTAGCCGGATTAGCGCCTTGGCTGAGGAGATATCCCTCAACTATTTGTGATAGCAAAACACCCCACTGCTCCTTTGTTTCCCTCTGCTTTCTCTTTTATTCCCACATGCCCTTCTTGTGACTTTGTACTTATTTTACCTCTGTCCCCTCCTATTTTTCATTGCCGGCCAAATCTTCACAGATAAATGTGTAAATGCTATTTGTGTGACAGATGTCTTTCGTCCACACTACAGATTGATTCCTAAAAGTTAGATTTTAAGCCAGGGTTGTCCAAACATCTATTTTACAGAGTGACAGATTTGTTGAGATTACCGGGGGCCAGTGGTCCCTTCTGACATGTAACAATTAAAGGGACGGACTGGGGCTAAAAAACAGCCCTGGACTTACTCCCAAATAGGCCCATCATCTATAGCCATGCGCGAAAGACACTAGCCAGGATGTCTTGACACTAATTATAAAAACAGTACATAGTATTACTGAACATGGGGATTAGATAAACAGTACATGTTGTAGGCCTATACCTAACTATCTTCAACCTGAATAAACAAATGATTTTACAGTAAGGCTATTAGCTATTATTGATGATATAGTATGTGTTGCTTTGTGTAAAAGCATTAGCATTGAATAACCTATGTAATATTTTGTCAATGGCATATAGACTTTTGATCATATTAAGGCTGTGAAATGATGAAAATGACTTGTAGTCCCTATCAATTTTGTCTGTGAAGTTCAGTTCCACAATAGTACACGCAAATATGAAAGACAAGGAAAAACTGCACTCTGATGCTATGAAGCTATGATTTTTTTGGTTAAACTTGAGGTTATATTTGGTGAAATATTTTGCCCCCTTCCCTGTTTGTTAGCGCGTTTAGAGTGGTACCAATGCATACCTGATGTTTCCCCGTTTAATGCAGTACCATAGTTTTCATCCTTTTCATCATTTGTTTTCTTTTTCTTTGAGTTAAATTGCAGCTTGCAAACAATTAAACTCTATTACCACCACTTTATCTGGGTAGACTTTGGGCCCTATTTTAAAAATCTAAACGCATGAATGAGGTGCATGTAGGGCGTGTCCATATCCACTTTTGCTAGTTTGACAGCAGAAAAAAGGGTCTGTGTGCCAGACGCATGGTTAAAAAAAAAATGTTGTACTTAGTGTCTTCATTAATTCATAGGTGTGTTTTGGGTGTAACATGCAATAAACCAATCAGACTGCCATCTCCCATTGCCTTTTAAAGCCAGGCGCGTTTGTACCTTGGCACGTTGCTATTATGATGGCAGATTTGCACTGTAATATGTAATCTTCTGCATGTGTGTGTAATGTGGATGTTGTCTTACCTTCTCCCTTTCTGTGTTCCTCCTGCTCTTTTCCTCCTCAAACTTTTCCAAGTGTTTCACATTGTTTTCACATGGTTTGCCTTCTCTCACCCCTTCCCTCATCTCCTCCGTGTTCCTGCATTGTTAAAAGTCTTTCTCACGCCATTCTAAGTTGTAAGCCACATTCATTATCAGGGACAACGAGGCAGGTCGTAAATAAATAAAACAATTTCATGCTTCCCGGTGCACTTCTGAATTCTGAGTGGGAGTAAGACGATTCTCAACTGTCCTTGTTCATCCGACCAAAGCTAGGATGAAATTAGATGAGATATTGTGTGTGTGTGTGTGTGTGTGTGTCCTCGCATCTGCATGCTGTGGGTACAGTTACAAAGAGAACCCTCCAGGAAGCTCCAGACGGATCAAATGATGACTTAAAGCTTTATTGTGCCAAGATGATCAAACAATAACTGATCTTCCCCGAGTGTCAAAGCGTCTGCAGTTAAAGCCTTTACATTTTCTTTACTTTAGCCTTTACTTACACTTATTATTTTTTTGTCATCTCTGACATTAGCCCACCAGAGCATGAGTAAGTACTACATCAGTCATTCATTGTGATTAAATTGAATATACTGTAACCTCATTTCAAAGGGGTGATGTATCACTGTCATCCTTTCAATTATTACTTGAAAAAAAGAGTAATAATTGAGAGTGGTACTATCCAGGTTACTATACAGAAGTTGTCATAGGACCTGGGAGAAGCCAGCAAATGTAGACTTCAGTCAATAGAAGTCAATTTAAATGAAGAGGTTAATGACAGCAGGTTTAAAATACTTAAATACTTCATAATAAAACCCTGGTGCCATTTACAGTAGCTGTCAAATGTTTATTTTCTCTGAGAATACCAAATAAGTTGGCCAGACTGCAGTGACAAGCCAATTTGTTTTTTAAGACTATTTATTTAGCCAAGAAAATATCAGTTTGTTGTGATATTTTGCTGATTCCAGCAGACTCCCCTCTCTCCACAAGGGAGGTCAGAATCAGCATCGACTAACAAAGAAAAGCAACCAACTAGAGCTAGCAGAGGTTTGGAGGCATATTTACTAAGAGATGCACTAATTATTTCCATGCACAAAGTACAACGGTCTCTCTGTTTCTTTGCATTTGCATTGCAATTTCCAATTTAAAAACCTTCAAAGGCACATGCACAGTCCCTAGTGCCGCAGATGTGCTTCAAATTAATAACACCAAAAGGTAGAGATATGATGGTTGCATCCCCATTGTAGTTAAATCGCAAGAGGAAGGTTTGACAGCTGTTCCCTTTGTGAGTGTGCTGCGACTCCCTGTAGTCAAAATGATTTCAAGAGATGATAACAGAGGCAGTAGTGTGACTGTAATCTATAATTTTGTTTGAATGAAAAAAACCTGACACTGAACTTTCTGATGTGTTTTTTTAAAATTCATATTTATTCTCTTTGCCTGTTGTAACTTTGAACAAATAAGACAGCAGCTCTCTGAATTCAGGACATTCAACTTCCCCTCATTTACTTATGTGAGCAGGAGATGATGTGTCTTTTTGAGGAACAAGGAATCTAATTCATGGAATTTCCGTGCTCTACCGACATGCTTTACATTTTAAAGAAGTAAAAACACTAAAAATGTTAATAATCTAAGCGCACAGGGTAAAGTGCATGGCGCAAATGACAGTGGAAAATATAGTAAGTGCGCCGGGCGCATGGTTCAAAAGGTTGTACTTTGTGTCTTCATTCATTCATAGGTGTGTTTTGGGCGTAACGTGCAATAAACCAATCAGTCATCTCCCATTCCCTCTAAAAGCCAGGCATGTTTGTACCTTGGCCAATTGCTATTATGATGGTGTATTTGCACCGCAATATTTTCATTCGTAATCTTTTTAATCTCCTGCATGATAGTGTGCTGATGTGCTTCCCTGTGTGTGTGTGTGTGTAACAAGCATAGTGCACAAGCCTAGATGCCATTTACTCGATCACTTCCCGCTGCCTCAAGATAGCAATGTGCCAAGAATTCACCTGAACACACCTCCCTGTAAGACCAGCACGTCCATGGGCGCAAAGATTGATTATCCCATTTAGTGTACACCCACTAAAATGCTTGTGCACATAGACTAGCACTTTTATACACGTCATGAATAGTTTAGTTACTTGATAATTAAAAATCTGCATCCAACAATGCGGCTTTACTTTACTTACATGCTGTTAGCACTCCTATAACATCAGATTCAGTGTTCAATGTTTGATGTGAAATTTGTATGGAGGAGCTGTATACGTGCACAGCAACACTCGTTTATAAAGTGGATTTTGTACCTTTTTTTGTTCCATTTTCTTGTTGTTAACTTTTGTCAGATTTTCACTGCAGATCGAAGCACTCTACAGCTCCCATTTGTTCAAGTGTAGTGTTAGATGTTGTCACCCAGCACCTTTTCAGCTGTAAAACGTTTTATAGATTCCACTTATTTTGTCCTGTTTCTTTGTGAAAAGGCCATTTATTGACGTGAGTTATGGTGTAAGGTGAGGACAGGAGAGGGGTGCTAAAGAGTTTCAGAAGTCTTTTTTTTTTTTAAATCATACAGTCACATCTGTGACTAGATGACACATCATAACGGTTTTAAAAATACCATAATCAGATGTTCGAAGAATGTAGTCAGCCACATGCAGATTTGGCTCTTGCAGTTCTCTTCTATGTTGCCTTCCTGATTGCTGCACAGGACAGCCTTTAAACACTTTTTATTTTTTAGAAAGAAAGATTAGCCACTCTCCCTCCCACTCTCTTATTCCATTTTCAGCAGACAGAAAATATAATGGTCTCGCCGGTAGCCCTTTGAACAATTAGACTTTTATCTTAAGATATACCTGTTCAATCGCATCACCAGCAAAGAGGAGGAGAGAGCTGCAGTGACTGTTGCAACACTAGACTGAAGGTAAGAAAGAGGAACAGTAACGTTGAGGCAGATTTGAATGAACATAGCCAAGGAAGGCATGGCAGTGTGTGCAGGCCAAACGTAAACAGGCTCAAAAATGGGATTTCAGGAAATGATCACACATTCTTCTTTTTTTTTAATATTTGCCCCCACATTAAGAGTTATTGCTTTGTCTACTACAGACATTGGGCCCTATCTTGCACCCGTCTTTTAAGACGGTCATGCGCCCACGCCGTTCAAATAGCAAATGCACCTGCGCCCATCTTTCCGCCCATGGTCTTACAGGGAGGTGTGTTCAGGTGAATTCTTGGTGTATTGCTATTTTGAGGCAGCGGGAAGTGATCGTGCCATGTGCCAGGGTACAAACGTGCCTGGCTTTTAAAGGGAATGGGAGATGACACTCTAATTGGTTTATTGCATGTTATGGCCAAAACACACCTATGAATTAATGAAGACACTAAGTGCAACCCTTTTGAACCATGCGACGGTGCAGTATTCACGCCGTGCACTCAGATTGTTAAAATAGGGCCCAATATGTGTGACATGGTGTTTTTCTTGTATTACCATCAGTCTTGACAAAGAAAGCTTATGTCTATGTAAGTCTTAGTTTTAAATTTCATGGAGACTGTAAGTCTTAAAGCCCTTAGGCCACAATCAGACAGAGTGTTTTCAGGTCACCCTGCGTTTCTTGTTGAAGAAGATCACCAGTTGCGTGTTTTTGTTTCTCTTGCTAGGCAACCATCGAATCACCCCCTCAGCCAACCGTTATTTGCTGTAGCGGAGTTGAATGAATTTGGGGTTTTTTCTGCTCCAAGTTGTGTTTTTTTTATTTTATTTTATTTTTTACTCGAGGCACTCAGGAAAAAAAAAGAGGCGGGTCAAATGCATCACTCTCATTGAAAAAAAGTTACAGCTGTCTGCTAAAACGTGCTCTGTCTGATCAAGGCCTTGCAACTGTTACTCACCTTTTGTGCATGCTTTGGATTATTGTCGATTTCTTCTGTTTTGATCAGTGAAGTCCTAGATTCTTACTGTCTCAATGAATTTTAAACTCTTTTTATTGAAGTTCTGTCCATCTTTCAGCTCTAGTATTAATAGTGGGTAGACCTCCACAGGTTGTCAGAGGAATGTGTTAATTTCTCATGCAACACAAAGCTCATACTCTATGCTTCAAGCCAGATGAATACTTTAAAAGCCTTTGGGACACCCCACCCGTAGCAGTTTCTCTCTGTGCTGTTCAGTCCTAGCACATGTGTCCTTCTGGTCTGTACTGTTGGAGAAAGCGCATGAATTTTTGCTCTCTGGTCTCCATTGACTTCACAGTGGTTTCACTCTGCCTTTATGTGCTTTTCTATTCTTTCTCTCTTTCTTCCCTTTCCCCTTTTTCATTTTTTCACATTGACTTGAAGAAGATAATAATGAGATTAACATCGCTCTCGAGGGAGAAAGTTGTCTGTCTGCTTTCATCTGTCTCTTATCGTCTTCATCGGTCTTTTTGGTTTTTAATCATTCCTTCAATGAAGGTGGTACTTAGAGAGATGCCCTTCTGTTTGCTTGTGACTGTGTCTGCATTAGCCTGTGTGCTGTCGGTTTGCGTGCCTTTCTACATGTTTGTTGTGATGCTTTTTACACAAATTGATTTCATTCTTCAACCGGTACTATATATTTATCTGTAATCAGACATTCAGGCTTGCAACTGCCGCTTTCCATTCTATATTGTAATGTCATATGGGTATCTCTGTGAAAAAGGGTTTAAAGTATCTGAAGGGGCAGGCCAGTGTGTTCCCTAGGTGAGATTTATCCAACAAAGACTGGGTCATTGAAAAGCATTGAATTGAATTCTTTTGATCTTACCATCTGCGTGTCTTTCTCAGTTGACAGGTATTCAGAAACATAACATTTACACCTGCCCTTTCATCAGGGACTGGGTGCTTTGTCTGCCTTGCAACAGTTCCCTCAGACATTGTCAGCTTCTGTCTTTGTCCTCACTGAAATGTCATCCTCATCCTCCCTCTGACTATTTATTTTCCATTAGAGTACAAGTGGAACTTGGTGACCCAAAGAAAACCCTTCAATAATAATATTGATATAGTTCTATTGATACGTTCTTAGTAGGGATTGTACGATATACGTTTGTCCAGATTCAATTCTTTCACAATACGTGCCGATTGGATTTGTATTACAATTTTCATTTATTGCCATTCCGGAAGCATTGCGATTCAATAGTATTGAACATTGCATTTTCTTCTCCTTCTTTAACAAAAACAAAAGTTAAATAAAACACTTCTAGAGACAATATGTCACAAGACATTTCTAAAAACTAATTATTTTCTAAAAAAGAATGCACATCACATGTCAATCAGTCAGTCTACCATTTATTTGTAAAGAAGTATGTATTTTCTGCATTTTCTGCTTTCGCTCTGTTTTGCTGGAAACGGATATGATGTAGTCGGTACTGTATAAACAGAAACAATTTAGGGAAATCTTTAGTAAAAATAGAAATATATGTACTGTATATATCCAAGATATTGATTCCAGGAAAAAGATTTGATATTAAAAAATCGTCACAAAAAAATCACGATACATATGATTTTTGATTTTTTCCCACCCCTAGTCCTTACTTAGAAGGAGATTTCTTCTTAGCACCCTTCTTAAATATGACTCTCTTAACCTTAAAGGGTTACTCTTGCAACTTGCAGTTTAAGTAATGGTTCAAATTAGTGATATCCTGACTTGAGTCAGGCTTCAAAAACTCTGCATCATTTAACTGAATAGCATCTTTAGTAGGACCGTCTGTGTCTTTCATTTGGCCTTCTCTTCCCTCATGGTCCTGTCAAATATTTGAATTCTCAAGCCTAAAGCCCTATTTACATTATTACAAAAAAACTCCTTGTGCATTATTGTGTATCTATGTATGTGCGTGTGACGAATGTGCAGATGTTGGGTGGGGGTGCGGCAAAAAATTAAATTTGTTGAACTTTGACCTAAGCTGTTCTGACCACTGCTTGAACTGGAAGGTGTACGGAAATGTGTGTTTCCCCGTTTCTAGAACTGTACAATAACAATTAGGCCTTTGTCTCAAGACTAGACAAAATAAATATCAGCATGCAGATGCAGCCATCAGAATTCTTAGAAGAACACTGTGTGAGACTCTGAAACGTAGCAATCGACTGTTAGCAACAGTAACAATGTAGCGCAGGTGGCTCTGTGCTAAAGACCATTTCCAGAGTGGTAAGTACTGCTCCAAGTGTTGGTGGGATTCCCCTTTACTTATAACTATAATTGTTCTTATCTACCCCACAGTCAAACCAGACCCACCGGAGCGAGTGACGGCGACCCCGATCCGTTTCAACGCCCGGAGGCTGGAGGTGTCCTGGCACAGCCGCCACCTGGCCTGACATCGACAGCTTCCCTCTGAAGTACTTCCTTCGATACCGGCCGCTCATCCGAGAGCAGTGGCAGCATGTGAGTAGCTGTGTGTGTGTGTGTGTGTGTGTGTGTGTGTGTGTGGGCGTGTGGGTGTGTGTGTGTCTGCGTGAGAAACATTCACACAAACCTACAGTTTGGCATTTGTTTTCTTGAGGTTACAATTCAACACATAAAACTCCAGTGAAAAAATTAAAACGTGGACATTAATAACACATTGTTAAAAGGAACTCCTCATTTACGGCATAAGTAGCATAGTTTGTTCTGAGATCTTGTTTAAAAATCTGTCACATGTAAGCCATAACCCAAAAGTAAAGGGAGTTATACTGTATACGGTAAAGAGTGTTTGTTCAGTCACAGCTCAATTACCGAAAGCTGTAAGTCAACATTGAAAAACACCTGTTTGATTAGGAGTCATTATTTGCTATTTGAAAACCTCTGGTGAGCCAACTTATTTCTTCACTGGAAGTGGTGTTCCAAAAAAAAAAAAAGACTGGCCTTCATCCATTTTGAAGATTTAGTTTCCCCTCATTGCAAAGAAATATTCCTTGAAAAGGAAATGGCAAATTTTCTAGAAGCAATTTCACAATTTCACCATTCACTCTTAGCTTTTCATACTTTTTTTTTTTTTTTCATCAACTGTAGAAATATATAGGGATGTTGTTTTGGGATAAAGGAAAAAAAATGCTTTCTCCAGAGAGATGCCTTGGAGAAAAGTTGTAAGTCAAATGGTCCAACCTGTAGCTGTTTGAGTTTGATCCCTCGTCAGACAGACATAATCGCTCAGCTTCTTTGGTCTATGTTACAGTATCTGACTGTTTCATGTGGGTTCAGTTCCCTCTGGGCTCCATATAGTAAAAGCATATGTGTCCGTTATAGGTTTCCTGGGATGAAAGCTCCCTCTACTCACGTCTAACATTGCAGTGTTATTATCATGCCCGTCAACGCTTTGCAAAGGTGTTGTTCCAAGAACTTGGGTTACGTACTCTCACATGGAAACACACACATATGAATTATAGACCTATACGCATTTTTTTCTTCAGTCTTTCTCTCACTCTTTCCATCCCTCTATGTGTCCTTCAACAAGTGTCTCTGTCTCTGTCATTACCTCACTCAATATTTCCATCGTTTGTTATATCCCTCTGTTCTCACCAGTGGCGGAGGCAGTATTGAGATCCTTTACTTAAGTAAAAGTACAATCACGAAGCTTTAGAAAATACTCCGTTACTAGTAAAAGTTCTGCATTGAAAATGCTACTTAAGTAAAAGTACGTAAGTATCATCAGGAAAAAGGCCATTATATTGTTGGGTACTTTCATTTATAATGAAACATCGGAATTATAAACTACATGTGTTATGTGTGCAAAAATGTTAATCTGTAAAGTAACTGGTAACTAAAGATGTCAGGTTAATGAAGTGGAGTAAAAAGTACAATATTTCTCATTTCACATCTGCTCACTTTCTTTGGATTTCTTTTAGTTTACATGGGGTTATTTGTATGTATTGTTTGTGTTATTGGTTCAGTACATAATATATCAATGTTTCCATCTCCAACAAAGCTGAACTAAAGATGTAAATGCACCCAAGGTGCCCCTCACAGTGCTACACTGGGGGCTTAGTGTTTGTAATTGATCAACAGCTTATTAAATACAAGAATTATTGATTAAATGTTTCAAGCGATTGATGAAGTAAAATATTTAACTGGTTTCCTGCTTCTCAAATGTTAAGATTTGCTCAGTTTTATTGCTTAAGTGTTCAAAGAAAATACTCAAACTGAATGTGTTTTTACGGCCTGTGAGAACTTGCGATAGGCATGTGGCATTTTTTGGTTGTTGATATTTTAGAAGAGAGACGGAATGATACATGGACTGATAAAAACACAACAGCAGTACAACTGTACTTACTTATCCAAACATTGCTCTCAAACATGTATATATACTCCACTGTTATCTAGCTACATGTTAGATCCTTGCACAGAGCTTTAGTCACACAAACCCACATGTGAAGACATACTGTTTTTATCGTTGCACGTGTGCATTCAATCTCTCAGTTTTACACACACACACACACACACAGCTGTTGGAAAGAAGAAAGTTCTAATAGCGCCACAGATCTTTGTGGTATAGATTGATGATTAAACCTGACACACACTCTCAGTTCCCCTTCTCGCCCTCACCACTAATTAATCAATATGTGAACTGGTGCATAACGTGAAAGGTGGGAAACCTTAAGTCAATATTTGGATGGGGTAAGAACACATCATTTGGAAATTACATGAATTAAGTTGATGACAGCTGAAAAACCGCAGGCCTTTGCTGTGTTCCTTGATGAATGTCTGCGTGGTCATGGTTTTCATTTTTGTAGCATTAAGTGCGGTTTTTAGAAGGGGCAAATCTGAACCACCTCTGGACTTCCTCCCCTTTCATTAGGTGTTGGTTAACAATGTTGGCGGTGTTCTCAGTCCTGCAGAAAGTTTGCAATCTTGTTAATGGATAAATAATTGTCTAACACGAACACAATGTCAGACTGTTAAAGTGGAAATTAAATGACAATTTAGTCAAGTTAGACTCTGAACATGTTTTCTTTCTCATAGCTATTACTCTCATTCCCATCTTTTTTTTTGAGGAGGCTAGACAAAATTACATTAAAACCCATCTGGCCCTTTCAAATATTGTGTTAACAATCCCAACATATCATTGTATGTGCATTTTTCATTTAGGTATATGAGGGTGTTGCCATGTTATGAACACTATATATATAAATCGTTAGGTTCAGGCACCATTTTAAAAGTATTGTATCATTTTGATAAGAAAATTAAAATGAGAAAAAGAAATGGGACAAAAAGAAATCAAGGGACATTTAGAATAGATGAAAATATGGGATTAATTGCGATTAATTGCGAGTTAACTATGACATTAATGTAATTAATCGCGATTACATATTTTAATCATTTGACAGCACTAATATATATATATATATATATATATATATATATATATATATATATATATATATATATATATATATATATATATATATATATATGTATGTATGTATGTGTGTGTGTGTTGGATATGGTATGGTTACTGGCTACAGCAATTACAGCTGATTATGGCTGAATGTACTGCAGATTGCATGCTTAATGACTATAGTAGCACACTGTTGTAGAAAACATTTGAGATTAAAGCTGTCAATCTGTGACATAAATCATTAAGTGGAGTTAAATGAGGTCTCCAAAATGAGACACACTGTTTATTGGCCCCATATAAACTTCATTAATTATAGCCTCAGATGTTGAATACTAATTGAAGTGGTTAGTATTGCTTAGGAATTCACCTTTAATGTGTTTAGACAGCATGGCTGAAATGTGTCTTGAGTCAGAAATGAAAGCGTTGGTGTGATCCCATTGATCTTCAGAGGAAACCATCCATCCTCCTGAGGAATGAAAGGACAGCTGGGCCAGATACTTATAGTGACAGAGATTCAGACAGAAGGAGGAAAGTGAGGAAAAGTTTTGGAGTAGAGATGAATGAAGTGCATCAGAGAAGGAAAGGAGGGTGAATGGATAGCAGACCCTGGTAGACACAGTAAAGAGAAAGAAGCAGTATAAGTGGGATAGACATTAATAAATAGCATTTTGGCTTATGTTATGGAGTGATAACGGTGATTGAAATGAAGACTCATGCATATCCTGGGATGAGTGACAAAGAATAGGATTGAGAAAAGGAAATGAAGATGTAATGTCAAATAAAGCACATAAGCCTGAGTCTACATTATTTGATTATAAAAATTGAAAGAAGATTGGAGGGTGGATGAGAGAGGTGTGGAGAGAAAAAGAGAAATGCTCATATGGAGAGGAGCATGATTAAATGCATGGAGCGACATCGGCCTCAAATGGAGTGATAAATGGATAAAAGAGAGCACTAAAGGCTTCTTTGAGAGTAAAGTTTATAAGCTATCAGTTACAAGGTGTTTCAAGTTAAATGAAGACAGATGAATGGTTCAAGGGAAGAAAAGAGAGAAGATTGACAAAAACCTATGGAATACGTTAAGCCATACATTATTGGGTAAACAAAAACAATTCACAACGTCACACTTATTATATACTTACATACAGTATATATGACCATTAGAATAGCACCACATGGACTTTTACCTGGAAGTAACTGATATGTATATTACCTTATATATTACATTAAAGTGGTTCCTTCTTTTAGTATTGGTGCCTAGTAGGATGTAGTTATGCTGGTAAGGAAACACAGATTGACCAAGAATGTTAAGATGGTTAGCAGAGTGACTTGGGTGCAACAATATGCTCAGTTTTAGGGCATAAAGGGAGGTACACACAGGAAGTGTATGATGCTGGCATCCTTGATCTGGCATCACTGACTTACATTGAGTCATTGTCCAACGCCAGTCTTAATTGTGGCATTACATCACATTAGCTCCCCAGCGAGGCACATCCCGGCCACCATACCTTGACCATTGCTGTTTTTAGTACAGGCTTCAATTGATGCAACATGATAGTCTACTGCAACGGTTTTGCCCCTGATTTTTGGTAACTTTGTTTTTTGACCATACGTTCCCATGTTTTTGTGTGTAAGTGGCTGTTGAGAACAACATTTTGGGGATTTAGTCCAGTATTAAACAAGACCAAAACAAGCTGCAATGTAGTGTTAATGGCCAATTGAGCACCTTCAACTTACATCCACACATTCCTATATGATTACATTGATTCATTGACCCTTACATCATTCTAACTCAATACTGAATTGATTGGTCACTGTTTTTACATTCTTAACTGTTTTTAACTGTTTAATGTTTTATGGAAAGCAAACTTTGAATTGCCTTGTTGCTGAACTGTGCTATACAAATAAAGCTGTGTCACCTAGACACCAATGCATGGGAAGACTGGGTCCAGGCTGAGAAATACCCAAATTACTCTTTAAGTGATTAAAGTAATTAAAAAGGCTAATTTTGTCCTTGGAAACACTGTTGGATGACAATGTCTTTCCTTTAGGCTGAGGCTTCAAAGAGTCTAAAACATATCATGGCTGGCCTGCCTTCTGTAATTCAGTAAAAGAACGTCACATTATATCTATGTAATAAACTGTGATTATTATCAAAGATGCAAATGAATCGGCACATAAAAATACATCTGCATGCTTGTAAATGTTCAGTGACTTGTTCTGTTTCCCATGGCCTTGTATTGTTTCCATCCAACCCTCACGCTCCCATCACTGAGACGTGAACTCAAACTCTCACTGCAATTAAATCAATGGTCCACTAACTGTGATAAGAACAATTTCAGATTGCTCAGTATTCTCTCCGTGGTATGAAAACTGCATCTGCTGCACTGTAATTGCCCTTTGGGGAAGATGTTAAACTATTGAGAACTTGCTCGTTCCCATACAGACAGAAAACTGCCATATACAGACAGAAATGCACATACAGATGCATATACACTCTTAAATGCTGGTACGCATATAAACACACAATGTGCACACACACATTCTTGTTCTGCTCATTACTAAGGTAAATATACATGCACATGTGATCCAAGCGCTCTAACACGCATATGCATGAGGGTACATGTGAAAACAAAGAAACCAGTCACAAATTATCCATATTGCATTAACAGCCATTCAACGCATGCACAAATAGCACACTGCAAAACAATCTCCATGAGACGAGGTGGCTAACCATAGAATGCTAGCGCTAGCATGCTAGCTCGTTCTCAATGGCAAAACACTGCTACAACACACCCTTGTTGACCATAATCTACAAAAGTACTACTTACATGTCCCTGTTCTGCAGGTATTCCAGCTAATCCTGCCTTGCACTGACCAACGTTGGAGCTGTTGTGATCGTACCTAGCAACTATGCATGTGCGACTCCCAACAAAGATAGAACAGAAGTGAGATGTCTCACTCTGTAGCTAAACACACACCCACAGAGTCCCCAATACACAGGGTGAAAAATAAAATCTGCAGCAATGTGCGGTACAACAAAATATTGTGTTTTTTGAAAATTAAACCATGTAATCCTAGTCTGGTACAACCTAAAATACAATTATGAACCTGAAAATGAGCATAATATGGGCGCTTTAAGTGTTTTATGATGTGAGAGACACAAATCCTCAGAGAAGCTGAGGGACACAATTAATAATGCAGCCGGAGCAGAGAAGTGAGGTGCACTCCTCCTTTAATCTGTGTTTGCTTGGTCAACACCGTTTAGCCTTGCAATTATTTATTCATCCCACTCTTTTCTCATTTGTCCTTCTGTTTGACATGCTGCATCCCCCTACCACCCATCCGTCACCCTCATTCCCCCCCCTCACTTTCTTTGTCATTTTCTCTACCTCTATCATTTTCCTTCTCTCCGTGTCTTTGTCAATATTGCTTTACCATCCTCTCACTCTTCACTTTCTCTCTCCAACTGCTAATCTATGTAATAATAGTCTTTGTATGTTTGCCAAAAGTCCCTCTCATCCTGAATGCACTTAGATGAATCAATAGTGAGCTTGTCTGTGTGTTTGTTCGTGTACTTGTAAGTAGATTCACAGAGATATGCTGTATGTGATTGTGCACGTGTGTGCCTTTTGTCATGGTTGTGTGAGTGGTGGAGAACTGTGTGTATGTACTGTATGCTTTTGTGAGTAACTTTGTTATCATGGAAAAAGGAAAAGCAGAGCTTGACACTGAATGACTTGACATTGAACGTCAAAAGATGAACAGTGGCTCTGATTCCATCCTGTTCATCTTTTCCTCTCACCTTTTCACCTCCCCATCCCTTTCTACCACTAGCAACCACTTTTCTCTCTTTCCACTGTTTTACCATCCCCCCATCGTTCCATCCATGCAATAAGCTGGCTATCTAGCCATCCGCCTCTTCAGCCATCCATTTGTATCAATGGGTGCACATGATAAATGTTTAGACCTTGTTTGGGGGAAAACACCCTATCTAAAGGACACTGCCACAGACAGATCATTTATCAAATCTTTCCAACACACACACGCACACACACAAAAACACAAACACACCCACACAGGGGACTGATTCAGTCCTGTCACATGTGAAAGTCATCATAATTTAGCTCTGCTGTCAAAATGCATTACAGTTAAATTGTACTGTGTTCTTTACATTGTATATACACAAAGATGCATACTGTAGATCTGTTATGGGCTATTTTGATACTTTTGACAGAATCTAATAAAGTATACATCATCCTTTTATATTAATCAAATTTTTGTTCTCATTGACTTAGTCAAAAGAAAAGTAACAAAAAAACCATGAGAAAATATGAAAGGGGGGGGCTACGAAAGAAAAAAGAAAAAGACCAACTGAAAGGAGTTGCTTTTTCTCTTAAACACTATGAAGAGGTGTCATACATGTCACCCATTTAAAGACATGCATGCATGTAACTAGGACTACAGTTGAAAATTAGCCGACTGGCTAACACTGGCGCATTTAGAAAAATGTTGATTAATGTGCATTGTCCCAATCAAATAAGTAAATCTTAAGAGTTACGTGTGTGTGTGTGTGTGTGTGTGTGTGTGTGTGTGTGTGTGTGTGTGTGTGTGTGTGTGTGTGTGTGTGCGTGCCCGTGTGTTTCCCAGATTGCAGTTGGGATATACAGTATATCAGTTTGTGGCGCTTTGGAGGTCTTACTGTGTAAGGGTAAATGGAGATGAATGGGGCCCCTGCCCTCTGTCTCTATTGATTTCTGTATCACCATGTCAATCCTTTTTTCATATACACACTATTATCTGCTCAAGACACTAGCATACCACTCGGGGCTTGTGTCTCATGGCCAATAAAGTTCAGACAGAATGAACCACACAGTCACCAAATGAAAAATGAAAGATAAAAACTGACAATTTGATTCGATTTTTTTTCCCTGCATAATGAGATTTTAAAACAGTTCCCACAAGCTTAACCATGTGGCGTGTGTTCATTGTGTTGAGTTACTAATTTAAGCAAGTTTTAATAATCTACACCATTTGCTTTTAAAGCAACACTAGACAATTTTTGTGACTTAGAATTATGTTTCCAAAATCTTTTCAGTGATTCATCAACTTCTGCACTTCTGCATTCACTTTGTGACGCCCTACCGGCTATAACCACACTATGCAAGTTTGCCAGATTGGGTAGCGGATCTGTAGATCCAATGAGACGTAATAGGACAATTCCACTTTCAACCTGTAGGGGTACCAAAGACGGGAAAGTTCTCTAGTGTTGCTTTAATACTGTAAAAATACTGCCTGCATGGGAAAAATGCATTAGCCATTCTAAAAAAAAGTTTGCCAAGGAAAAGTATTGTTTGTATTTAACATGGGTTAACAGGATCACATTGAATCTAAATGTTACACGTAATGAGGCATATTTTTGAAAAATGTGTAGAAACTTTCTTTTTTTTTGACCAAGGGAAACAACTTCTGATGAGCTGTACTAGCTGCCATTTAACTCCACCACTCTCTTTGGTGGACTGTGGTTCTGCCAGCGTACAGCAGTTTCACCACTCATCATGTTCTGTCAGCTTCAGCTTTTATCATGCATCATTCTGTGGGCAACAGCACAAGTGTGTGTGTGTGTGTGGGGGGGGGTCAAAAATGTCCATCTGGTGATTTGAGTGATAGACTGATGTATCAATTTGAGGCTTTCTGACAAATGTATCAAATAAGCGGTGTGTTGAACAGAAATCGAGAGCTTGCTCATCAGCAGTACACATACTATGCACCGCACACTGTGCTGTAGCTAGCTGTTTTGATTGGATTTCATTTTCTTTTTTTTTCTGTCCAACTATTACACTGCAACATCTATAACAATCAAGGCTACTTGTCATTTGTCTTATGGGTTTGATTATCTGACAAAACAGCACTTGATTGAAGCCACTTAGAAGTCCTGGGTGTCAGGCTTTCTGCTCAGTAAGTCAACACAGCATCATTTTCAAAGCTTAGTAATAGT
The DNA here is from genome assembly GCA_026937815.1 of Etheostoma perlongum. Classification (NCBI taxonomy): domain Eukaryota; kingdom Metazoa; phylum Chordata; class Actinopteri; order Perciformes; family Percidae; genus Etheostoma; species Etheostoma perlongum. The sequence continues at coordinate 21,261,739 of CM049386.1, read as the reverse complement.
TGGCAAAAAAATCGCCGATCTAAACAACTCCCAGTCAAAGTCTAATCCATTAATCCAAACACAATATGTCCATCAAATTTCAGATAAATGTATTCTAATTTTCTAGAGCCAGCAAACTAAACACCTAATTCATTTTAGGCTACATTGCCAGAGCTAATTTATTACAAAATTAAGCATTGTCAGGGTAACAGTATCTCAAGCAGAGGGTATAGCTTCCACACAGTTTCCACCTCCTAACTGCATGTTCAAGTGTCCCTGTGCATAACACTGTACCTCAAGTCTGCTTCCAGTGTGCAAGTCAGATGTGTATGAATGTGTGCAAGTTGGTTAATGAGGCCTAATTCACATTGAGCGAAAACATGTTTTTGTCTTTTCATGTATATACAGTATATATTTGTTTTACGAAATAACAATTTTAGAGTTGTCACAGAAGGGAAAGAAGGAAGTTATTATATATATATAATATAAGTATTATAAATAATATGTATCTTTCAGCTGACAGCATGAACCAAAGTTAATGTTGAGACACATTCACTGCCGCCGTGTTGTAAAGACTGTGTTGTTAAGCCACATGCTTTTTAAGGGTGTAAGGTTTAGTTTGGGAGTTTTGCAATGGCAGGGGGGTTTAGCTCCCTTTTACTGTAATTGCTGCTATGGCGATTGGAGCATCAAAGAGAGAAATACTGTTTGAGAAATTACCCATGGACCTGCCGTTTCTGTGCGTTTGTGTGTTCTCAAATGGGAGGAGTGTGCGGCGAAAAAATGGGAGCTGTCAGTCAACCTAATGAGACCAACCTACTCAGTGCACACACATACACACACAGAGTGCCATCGGGCCAGTGGAAGTGCCATATAATTGGGTTTCCTTTCCAGGACAACAGACATGCTCACTGGATTAGATCTGACCACCGACGCCAATTCTCTCCATATCTCCCTCTCTCTGCTTTTTCTACTCTTTTTTTGCTTTCTCTGACTATCTCTTTTTTGCATCCCTCTGTTTCTCACACTTTTCTCAGCCTCTTCATTTTTCTCTATTCTTCTCTTCTCTATTCTTCTGTCTGTCTGTCTGTCTACACTTGTCTTTCTTTATATACCTTCTCTCTTTTATTGCTAGTGTTCTGTTTATCTCATTGTACTTCCTATCTCTGACCTACATGTTTGATGCTTTATGCCATATCATATACGTTTAATATAGATTAAATATAACAAAATAGATGATACTAAGCAAGATTATAATTAAAATATGTTATGTAATTTATTGGACTTATTGGACCCCTAGTACGACCTGCCTATGGATGTAATAAAAAAGGGACAGTTGGAGTTCATTCCTTACTTTGAATCCCATGACATCCTAGTACATATATATTTTTAGTAGATAAAATTAGATTAAACTGTATTGATTCCAGTGGGGAACTTATTTGAGGTTATTGCAACAGTAAACACAAGTACAAGATGAATTAATGATTAAAGAAGGCACAAGAAAGGGGGTTGTTCTATAAGGGGGAATGACCCAAAAAAGAGAGGAGAGAAAGGCAAGAAGATGAAATAGAAGAAGAGGAGAGGAGGGAAAGGAGATGAAAGAAAAGGAGAGTAGTGAAATAAAAAGTATGTGGAAAAAAAGATCGCTTCTTTTTCTCACAGTTCCTTATGCAATCCCTGAGGAATGTTCACATCTCCTCTCTTTGCCCCTCTCATTGTCTGCATCTGTGTAGAGGCTGTGTGTGTGTGTGTGTGTGTGTGTGTGTGTGTTTGTGTGAGAGAGTGAGAGTGAGTTTCTAAAGCTTCTCTGCCACAATAATTCAAGAAATTAGTCAAATTCAACTTATTATGATACCATTTTATTTCATCATTCTTATTTTCATTGCCCTTTTGACATTTTCCCAGTAACACTTTTTATTTCATAATGACACTTTTTACTTCATAATTTCACTTTGTTTGACCTCTCACCTTTCAGTCAATCACATGCCCCTCTTGCTTCTTAAGCAAGAAAGCCCAACACCTGCTATGGTATTTAGCTAGTTAGCTAGTTAGCTAGAGCTAAAGTAATTCTGAATCGACTATGAAGCTGCTGCTGTAAATTAACAATGCACAGACACAGAAAATAGCAACTCCTCTAATTTATATAGCTTACCATGGCTGCTGATACAATTTACCAAGCCAGCATACTAGCTAGACACAGTTGTGAGCTGCTTTTATTAGCATCAAAGTGAAGAGCCTGTGTTAGCCAGAGGTGTCAGTGTTAGCTAGCTTGTGTTGGTTAGTGTAAGTGTAAGTCTTTTTGTTATAAAGTCAGTTGTGTGTCGCTCTCTGTGGAACATCTTTAGAATCAAAGTACTGTTGAGGTAACTAGAATTAACCAGCTAACATTAGCTGCTGCTTTGTGGTATTGTTTCTACTATACAACTGTTGAACTTTGTTTAGGGAGGAAGCAACAATGAATTGTCATGCTTGTTCAAAGGGTTAGAAAATCCATGTGTGCTGCCTTTCATGTGGATTCCTGCATTAATACTAGGCAAACACCTCTGTGTTTTCCAGTTCACCAATATTAATGCTCACATATGCTGTTTACAATGAACAGACATATGGTGTTTATGCAGGATAATTACTTTCAAAATTGACCATTTTGTGGTCATTCCATTTGGGTAGAATCTTTTTTATTATCATATTATATCTTGGGGTTTGTGAACACAGTATATTTACACTGAGTCAATGGGACATGATTATGCTAAGGTAAATATTTGTGTGTGTGGGGGGGGATGTCTGCTTTCCTTCCATGTCAGTGTGTGTGGATGAGTCACAAACGTGACCCTAAAAAGTGTGTGTAATTTTAGTATAGACCTTACAGTGCAATACATCAGCCCTACAGACACGTGTGAAGCAATACGCACAGAGAGAGCAACAAGTACACATACATCATTTCAACACCACTGACACGACACAGGCTTCGTCTTGCAGTGTGAATGATCTGACAGTGTCTTTTGGCAGCAATAGCTGCAGCCTCTCCAAAATGTATCACCCCGTGCCATCTATCTCCCGTCTACCCTCCTGCTTTCTCTGTGCCTCCCTCCCCTACCCACTCCTTCTAGTACGTGATATTAAGTGCTGCTCAAAATTCTCTCTGTTTAGTGACTTGGCAACACAGCAACACATCCATCTTTCTGGGAGTGTTTATCTGCAAGCTATTTACTCTATATACTCCTCCATGCATATAAACAGTAGTAGTTCACATATATGTGCATTGCACCAGTTCCAGATCAGCCTTGCAAACACAAACAATAATGCAACAGACATGTACTGACATGAGTTTTAAAATGTGCATACAAAGAAAAAGAGGAATATTTTTACAAAGATGCGTTTTCTTTTTTTACAAACACATGGAATGCAAGCACACACACACATGCAAAAACATGAAGGCCCATGCAAAGAGGCCCATGCAAAGATTTACATGAGCACACAGAATCAAACAGATGTGTGTGTGTGGCTGAACTCTCACAAGCTTTCACACCATAGACACTAGTATGCAAACACAAATACACATTAGAGTCAGGAAGGAATGCTGATGGAAGCTATGGTTGAATACGCTGGTTGGACTGCACATAAACAGTGGATGATTTAGCCTCAAAGGTTGCACACACTTTCTGTTAATGCACACATGTACACACACTATGTATACTCAAGTATATCCACACAAACACACAGCACTCTACGGGACCATGTAACACACACACCCTCGGATGACATTGTTATTGCATTCCACTAATGAAATTAAGCCTATAAATGTAGCGCTCGGTTAGGCAGATAAAGCCTGAACTTCCGTCCAAACAGAGGGAAAGGGGGTGAGAGACAAAAAGTTAGAGCACATAGAGAGAGGAGACAAAGTTGACTTTACTCTGGCTTTACAGAGAGGGTGACCGGTGACAGACAGATTACAGGAAGACAGAGGAAGCGGAGATGCTGGGGATGTACGAGGGGGTTATTTGTCAGATTGCCTCCAGATTTGCACATCCTGAAGAACTAAAAGGGAAACTCCAATTGGAGGCTTTGATAACAGTTGGTGGTTGGCAAAAATGATATGTTGGTGTGAGGGGATTTTAATCAAATCACAGACTCTTCTGAGCAGCCCTTGAGATATCAACAATATTTAAAAGACAGTTCTGTTTATGACGACGTAGGTATTTTTGAAGATTTGTCTTCATTTCCATCAGTACTATGTTTTACAAAGTGATATATACATACTCACAATGGACTGATTTGATAAGTGTTGTCAGGATAATCTCAGATAAATTGTCTTTCAAACCAGTGAGACTTTTAAGTTTGTAAGTGTACATTTTTATGTGATTGTATACTAGGGCTTGGTATCTGTACTTGATACCTTTTAAGGTATTGACCAAAGTAACCCAGTGCCAAGTAGTATTGAAACTTCTCCAGTCAAACAATACTTGCATTCAAACCCAGATCTATGAAAAAATAAATCACTACTTGTATGCTTTTGCTCCCAGCCAATGACCGCAAGCGCTCTTTAAATTGATTGCATGTGATTGGTCCGCTACCGCAGCAGCAACAACCCACACAGTCTGTTTTTGTGGTGAATGTAGTGTTCTGTAAATAAGAATAATCAAATGAAGTACTCTGCTGGGATCGGTATGCTACTGGTATCCACGTTTAAGGAAAAAAATACCCAGCCCTATCATTTAAAAATCCAAATTCCAGAATTATGCATTATGTTTTTGTCATTACTGGCACTCTGACCAGAAAAATAAAAAAAACATAACCGTTAAACAAAAGTTCATGTATACCAACAGGCAACCCTCTAGCTTACCCAGTGGAGTGACGTGTGGCTCTTTGCTGGGTGTCATCCCCTCTCTCTCCCTCCTCTCACCTCTAGTATTTGCACATACAATTTGCAATAATAAAACAAGAATGAAGCATCACTCTGCTGCCATTCAGTATCACTTTTCCACTAGTAATAGTACCAAATCTGAGTTTGTGTGTACATTATACATTTTATACATTATATATTGTCCAGCAGACACAATAGATATCTCAAAGAGTTAGTGTGGCTGTCTGGTTGCACTGACTGCAAAATGCAACAGGCATGTCACTAAATCATTTAATGCACTAACAGAGGCAGCAAGCCATTCTCTCATGCACTTCTGTGACTCAAACATTTAGTTCATTCTCTGTTGTGCTCTGCAAATTAAAGTGTGCACAACAGGCTTTTAAATGTTGGCATGCATCACATTGTGTCATAAAATGATGTGGTATTGGTGCCAACGCTTTCTGGGATAATCATCAATTATGCCACTGGTATTTTGCAAGCATGTGCTGGTATGTGTAGAGTGTGGAGGCAGCGGGGGCATCAAGGTTCAATCAATTCAACAGTAAAATGTAAAACACAGCAAGGATAAAGCAACAGACTTGACCTATGCACAGAATAATGATGAAAGGTGTGTTGTAAATAAATGAACACTGAATAAAAATTGTATAGGGTATGGCCACAGCTGAATGTACCCACCATAAAAATATAAAAGCTCAGGCTAGGATTGCTATACTGAGCCCATAATTTATAGGTATATCTATATTGCTAGAAGGGTATGACTTTCCAACTAAAGTTACTTAGTACTTCATGACTGCATTTACATAATTCATAATGTTGGAACATTTCACATCCCTAAGATCATAGTATACAATATATAAGATTGTTTTTTTTTAACTATTATATGATTAGATTAAAATAGACATTACTTTTGTCAATAAACATTATCCAATTGGGCTGTTTCCTGATCCAAACTGACCACCTGCTCCCTTCCTTTTTCTGTTCAGGTTGAGCTATCTGACAGCACTTCCCACACCATCACCGATGCCTATGCTGGGAAGGAATACATAATCCAGGTAACATCTCCTGTCCTGCACCTCTACCTGACTGATCATTTAAGACCTAGGGCCCTATTTTAACGATCGGAGTGCACAGCGTAAAGCGCGTGGTGTAGGTGCGTTTAGAGCGTGTCCAAATCCACTTTTTCTAGTTTGACGGTGGATTCTGACTTAGTGTCTTCATTCATTCGCAGGTGTGTTTTGGGCGTAACATGCAATAAACCAATCAGAGTGTCACCTCCCATTCCATTTAAAAGCCAGGCATGTTTGTAACTTTTTGCACTGTAATATTTAATATGTAATCTTATTTTAAAGATGCGACAATGCGTGGAAAAAAATGAATAAATAAACATGTGTAAGTGATAATATAGGTAGGGAAATATCTGACATCATTTTTGCAGATTGATTTTGGTCTTCTGCTTCCTATTTTTTGTGTAAACCACCTGTTCTTGCACATCCTACTGACTTTTCAAATGAGACTTAAGCTTATTAATAAACACTTAATTAACTAATGACTGTGTCCCTGTGCTTGTGTTCAACAGGTGGCCGCCAAGGACACAGAGATTGGAACATGGAGTGACTGGAGCGTTGCTGTCCATGCTACACCCTGGATTGAAGATCCTCTGCCAATCACTTCCACAACTGAAGTAGACTTTCCTACCGGTAGGTCACAGCCTCAATTAAACCTCATACCTCAGTTTCTTACCTAAGGGGGCTTTCAGAGTGGACTTATGTCAGAAAGAAAGTTGAGAACACTCACATTTCTGAAAACACTTTCCAATCCACAAGATTGAAAGCAGGTTTTCTCGTGTTGAACTTTCTGTGATTGAGGTTTTCCAAAGCATATCCACTTTAAAAACAAACTCTCTCCTTAAGTCAAAGACAAATCAAATACCAGTCTCACTGACTAAACTGATGAAGCAGATTTCAATTTATGAATGAAAAATGGTCTCTTCAAATACATAAAAGACCAAAAACAAAGGTCATGATACAATGAAATGTTTCGACCAAAAGTCTACAGCCGTGCTCGCAGAGCTTTAAGCTTAATGCTAACATGCTCATAATGACAATGCTAATATGCTGATGCTAAGCAGGTATAATAATAACCATCTTAGTTTAGCGTGTTAGACTGCAAACTTATTTTTTGACCTGCTGATCATACCTGACAACATTTGGTTTTTCAAAATCTGGAAGATTTGTGTGGGGGGGATATTATTTACATTGCAATATGCATGAAAACATAATTTAATTATTATTACAACAAAACACCACAGAAACACTGTGGTAAAAACAAATTTAATAATTTTCATCATTCCTTGAGCATCAATAACTGTCTCTCTTTGGTTAGCATAAGTATGTTTTGTAAACATGAATATGTGCTCTTTTTCTTTTTCAACACTTTTTCTGAAGTGTTGTAGTTTGGACGTTTTCGGCCTCTGTCTGTCCTTTCATGAGGATATAATCAAGGATATAATTGCCTGTGTGCCCTTATGTGCCTTTTCTGCGCGATGTTGTTGCCGTGTTTTAATGTGCTGGGTCATGTCATTTTTCCAGCCGTGCGCTACATTAAAACCAATGAGACACAACATACAAAAGAATCGGAGGTTGTTGATAAGAATAGGAAAGATACATGTAAATTGATGCATCCAACACTGTTGAAATGTACAGCTATATTTTGATTTCTTTGCGGGAACACCGCCTTCACCTGCCATTTTTATCGGCACGCTTTTGGGTCTGAACTTTCCGCCTGCAAAGCTTGCACAGAGATCAACTGCACAACTTTAAGTTGCCAGGTTGAGGTGACAAACGGGTCATAAATGCTATAAGGTGTGTGGATTGTGTGAATAGGATGCATTTCATACAAGATCTGGCAGCTGGTCAACAGTAGACAAAGCTATTGGTCCCATTATTTCTAAAGGAGTTTGGGCCATGCAAATTACAGGAGTTTCCCGGGAGAAATAATAAACAAGAGGGGATAAAAAAAGTATCAAACAGAAGCCTAAATTGTATGGCTATAGCGTGTTATGAATTGCCCATGGTACATTTTTAATTGTAAAAATTGACCAATTCAAAGAGAGAAGGATAGAGATAGAGTTGGTAAAGGCTTACATTGAGATATCACAATAGTATTTCTCTGATTTAGTTTGTTTTTTATCAGTCTCGTAGTCCATCAGGTGAAGAAATCATTAAGATGATAATAAAATATTCCTATAATGATTTTAACATTCTTTGTCCCCACAGCTGTCACGCTGTAAATTTCCTAAACCAGTTAGGTATGAAATTAAGTTTGACTAATAACTTTCTATATCATTAAATTGAGTATGCTATAAGCATTTGATAGCCTTGAACTTTTATCGCAGCTTAAGCTAAGAGATCCAGCAGCCTCCAGACAAATCGACACACATGAACGTGAGCGCCTGAACACGGCCTCAGGGAAACACTGGGCCATCTTTAGAAAAAAAAAAAAAACTCTGTCCCTCCTACGGCCTCAGATTGACTAAACTTTCTAGGTTTTACATATGACAAATAATCATTTAAAATTAAATTCATTGGAGATTATTATATTCTGTGTGTCCCTTGACACACACACACACACACACACATACTCATACACACAAGGATGAAAAACTATCTCTGGGAATTATCTAGTTGGCACCCCTTTGGCATTTGGCTGAGATCAAGAATGACTCTCCTATCAAAACGAAATCTCTCAACGCACTGATGATCCCTGAACAACAAGACACCCATTCCAGATCTGATCACTCTCCGCCATTCTCTCCGACAACCCTGGACTAGCAAAGTGCAAATGGAAGGACACATTTTAAATGAATAAACACTGAATGCTATTGAAAGGATTAAATTGCAAACCTGCAATAATTGTGAACCTGAGGGTTTATCTACACCTTCACCAAGTTGCATATCAAGCTATCAAACACTTGATTACAGGCTATGAGACACTTGATTATATGATATTTAAAACAGACAATACTCTGTATATGAAGGTGTTTTGTATGTGGTTGAAACCTTCATGTCTGTGTCACTTCTTTGCTACTCTTGCATTGCCAGACCTTCCTCCACAGTGGTGTAGAGGAGGGTCTGGATATTCCACACACCATTCCGCGATGGGAGAAAAACGTGCTCTGGTGTATTGGCATTTCTTTAAACTAATCCCGATTGTCTTGGTTAGCGCTAAGCACCAGACAGAGCCACGGCGCCGCTGCAAAATCGGGAAGGAACTTGTTTTGGTGGAGCATGTGTACGTTCAGAGGTTGTTTTAGTAACCGTAGTCCTCAAAAATCGACCAGAGTCTAAAATGCCAAAACATCTGTGCCCACGGCAACGGATATCCGGCCTAAATGAGTGAAATCTTTGCAGTTTAAGGTGGTGCAAGATGTGCTTTTGCACCTATAACCACACCCTATAGTACAGTTCAACATCATTGCAAGAAGTTGTCGGCAAAAATGAAATTGTTTTTTAAATTTCTTGCAGATGTCAAATTTAGGGAGAGCAATCTAGATTATTACAGTCTCCCTGGATACAGCTCCTGACTAGAGCAGTAACTGTGCCAGGCAAGGGGAAAAGCACGTACGTTGGTCAGATACCGATATGCACAGTTTTAGGATCAATAAGTCCAGTATAAAAACACTCACTGCAAGTGTCCAAATAAATAATTTTCCAGCACAGAGAATCTTTCTATCGATCCAACTTTAATTATATTGTACCACATAACTTTTGGGCAGACAATTTACAGTTATTTGCTTTTCATACTCAAAGTGTATCTGCTTCACTAAAGATTTACATTTTGTTTCTCACACCAATACAGGCTTCACAAACTGCAAACTTTTTTCTTTTTTTTTACCTGGATTTTTCCTCAAAAAACCTAAACTAAAAACTACCTCCACCCCCACTTTGTTTTAATAATAATAATAACAATCCCCTAATAGCCTGTCTCTATCAATCAGAAAAATGTGATTATATATATATATGATTTGTAAATCAATAACACTGCACACAAACATAGCATTCCTTTCGATTATCATTGGAAAGCATTTTGGTTGAGCAGCCCCTGACTTCACTGTGCCCACCTTAGTCCATGTCATCGTAAAGATAACATCACTTGGGTAAGCTGTTTATTTATCATCTGGTGCAACTTGACTTTTACATCGGGCAGTTTCATATGAGGGAAAGTAGGGTTGAGAAATCATACAGCTGTGACTTACTGGCAATATGATCCAAATTTGTCTTCCTGTCACTCTTGTGGCCTGCCCATTAACGTTTCTCAACAGTTTTAAAGTCCAACAGTGACTCCTGTTGGTCATGAGCAGCACTGCACACTGATCAGCACAGTCCAATCTGCATGTGCTTACACATGACTAGAAACACACAAACACATGCTGAACAGCACACATATAACTTGCTCTAACACTCCTGCACACACACACACACACACATAAACAGTGCTACACACACATACACAGTACCTCCCTATGATTAATAACACATAAACACTGTCTCAGTACACAGTGTATTATTCTTGTTCTCAAAGAAAGAACAGGAGGTTATTGGGATTCTCCTCATGCCTCTTCTCGATCCAGCTGTGGCATCTCTGCTTCCCATCCCTCTCTCCTTGTCCCATTCTCGCATTCACTCACCCTTTCAGTCTTTTCTTTCTCTTTTCCTTTCACTTCTCTTTTATTAGCCTCTCCCTGTCTTTCTCGTACCTTTGGTCACCTCACCCTTTGTACCTTACTCTTTTTCTGGCCTCCTGCCATCTTCTTTACAGATGTTCCTTGCTGAGCGACCGATCTGTTGTAGCTGTGTGCAGCTATAACTGCTTTGTTGATATTAATAAAGTGTTTTCAGGTCTGGTTGCCGTTCCCATTGATGGACACCCCATTTCACCTTGTATTTTTTGCCCCTCTGGTCTTTAAAATAAAGGCAGTTGAGAAGTAAGAAACAGTAGGTACTTTTCTGTTCACCTGGTTTTTATGCTAATAAAAAAATAAAAAAATAAACACAACATAATTTGTCCAAGTCCAGACATCCTATTTTAAAGAAATTACAAAACTCAATCAAGTAATTTTTCACTTTCCACTTTCTAATTAAATCAGAACCACATCAGTAGGGAAACAAGGAAAATATTGTATTTTCCTGTCCACAGCTGGACCAATAAACACGCTGACCAGCTTGTAACATCTACACACTGACCAATATTTCCTGGCTGCTCAGACGAATAGGTAATGAACGGACTTCCTGTGACTTATTGATTGTGTAGCTCACAGTCGAAACACACGGCTACACTTTCTCCATTTCCTCTTTCCCTTTTCCCGTCTCTGCCATATTTCCACTTTGTCCTTTTTTTTCTGTTTTTCCCTGTTCATGCATCAGCAAGAACAGGTCGACCGTACCTGATGGAGAGTTGCACTTACGTGCCCGCTCTGTTTCCATCAACAGCCTCATTTTAGATCAGAAGGATAGCGCGGTGACAGGCGACGACATTTAGAAATCCCATCCTCAGTGATTGGATCATCGCTTAGCAACCACATTCCAGGAAGTAAAAAGCAGCTAGAGTCGAGGCTTAAAAAAAGTTGCAGACATCCTTAGTGTTGCAACCATTTAAGATATATGTTTCGGCCTCACCCACTCTGAGAGACAGAAACTGGACACTGTCTAGCACCAAACAGGCAGCACTAGATATCACTTCTTATATCCTTCATGTCTAGATCTATTTATAAAAGCTTGGTTTCTGCGTAATAAGCAGAAACAACCACAGCTAAAGGTTGAAGCAAATGCTGAGGTGCCTTAAGGTCCTCTTTTGCCACATGCTGGCACCAATTCATAGGAAAACCATTCATTTTATTATACTTATTATGTCATTAAGGTGACATTAAGTATTGAAACAGGAGGTGTTATTTCAGCCATTCACAAAGTAAAAATTGCATTCAATTCCTGGACAATGTTAGGTGAAATATCCAATGTAGTAGAATACATCTGTTTTGAAAGTCAAAAGGTACAAAACAACATGAGGCAAGAAGTTAACTAAAACTCCCAAGGTGTATCTACAGCGCTCTGGTTATGTGCTAGCTTAAAATCACTTATCCTAAAAAGTAGGTGTGTGCACGTCTAAGGGCAAGCGGAAGCTGACGTTAAGGCTTTGTGGAAACCTCAAAATACATGCAAGTTTAATCTGCTTACTTCTAGAGTAAATGTCAGTTTTGGATGACTCTGGTGTCTAGGAGTGCATGATATGAGTAAAAATATCTAAATTGATTATTTTTGACTGATATTGCGATTGCGATATGATTCATGATATTGGAGGGAATGATCGTTTCTGTGTTATTATTCTCATTTAATTGATGTGTGTGTGTGTGTATATATATGATTCAAGTGTGATTTATTTGTGAGGATCTGTACCAAACAACATTTTTTTCTTTAGTCTATAGGATGCGATTTGTAGGCCGGGATGTCTCTGCAGCATCCCAACACTTTCTTTTAGAATGGTTTAGAATGGTTTGGGTAGTTTGTATTTTTTGTGTTCTGCAACTGGCATCTAAATGTTTTTTGTTCTATTCATCACAGCTAATGGCGCCTCTGACTAGCTTCTTCTTCATAGTACCAAGTATAGAGCTATTCACCACACCAAACTGGCTTAAAAAAACAGCATTTTTCAAAAAAAGAAGATGAGTACATAAAACACGTGGCCATAAATAAGATCGACCTACAGTATCGTTTATCCAGGAGACTCCTGTGTTTCTGTGTGGAAATCTTGGGTAATTTACAGTGTTAGAAGAAAATATTGTCTCCTCTGTTGAGATATCTCCACTGACTGACAAAAACTGGCATCAAGCAGAACCAGAAAACAGATCTTTTACATTTGAATATTCTAAAGACATCAACATTATCAGCTTAAACAGGCAGAATAATTGGAGTTGAAGTAAATAAGTAAATCTAATCTCATTAACTGCTCTTCCCGTGTTTTCTCTTGTTTTTTTGTTCAGTCTCCCTCTCACGCTCCTTCTCTCCTCCTTTACCTGTTTTTCTTCCCCGCTGTTGTTCATCAATCTTCTCTCCCCGTCACATCATTGTCTTGTCGCCCCGTCCCCAACTACCTTGTTACATCAACGTACACCCCATAACTGTCTCGTCTCGTCGCCATCACATTAGGTCTGCATAATTTGTATTTCCTACACCACTCTGAAGCAAAATGCTGTGCTGCAGGCGGGATAGTATTGCACTGAGCTGCTGACTATGTTAAATGTGTCCTAGTTCTCTCTCGCTTTCTCTCTGGCTATTTCACACCTGGCTGCTTCTTCCCGACTCCCAACACAGTACTACACAACAGTCATTAATTGGAAGGAGAGGGAAATCATATTCTCTCTCCAGTAACAACAGTGACGTTGGTTCTAGACTGAACTGCAAACAGTGTGCATGACTTAATATCTACTGTGCTGCCTGCAGCTGTAGCAACAGCCCCGTTTTTATAAAACATTAAACTGTGATTTTTTTATTTGTTAAGCTATATAAAACCAACCTGAAGCACTAAAAACTGCTTAAGAATATAGTCATTTTCAGCATATTTATGTTTGCCACAAGCTTTCAAGTACCAGCCCCATACACTTGAACATTACCGTATTGTCTGGGAATGTCACTGTCAATGTCAATCTTTTCTGTTTCTTGGGAACAAAAAATATAAAAAAAAAGGATAATTTTTATTCATCTTTTTTTATTGATTTATTGTTCTAGTGTTTTACCAGGGCATGGATGGTTTTGCTTCCAAGTCTGAATTCTAAATCTCAGTTTAGTCAAATGCAAAAGAAATCCTCAATTTTGTGACTTAAATTGGGATGAGTTGGTCTGCAGCTCTGGTTATGTGCTTTAAAATCAAAATATGCAGCGTTTTATGGGTGTGTAAATGGGTAGACCTTTTCTTATCAGCAGTATATTAACTGCCACAATGCACATTCCCCCTTTTTTCCGACTTTATTCACCTCCTGCTCTATTCACGTCTCCTTTACCTCAGGGTTTTTTCCTCAACCTCCGATTCCCTTTCTCATATTTCCGTCTCCGTATTTTATCCATCCATTTGCTCTCTCCGTTTCCCCGTGGCGTTAGTATGAATGAGATTTTTTTTTTTTGTCGTGTTCACTTAATAACTGCCTTGACAAGTCCCATATTGATTGTGCCTGCAGATTAGAATTGATTCCACTCTACAGTGTATTTTCCTTTCTGTTTGGTTCTTCCCTGTATGATGAGTGCTTTTCAGTGTCCATTCATCAAAATGACAATTTGGGTGTTTTGTCCCTTAGGAACAAAATGATTGTGTGACTCAGTAAGACCAACCAAAAAAACGAAGGAAAATGGAGGGGAAATCAAGTTATTGATTTAGAGGCGTTTATTAAAAATCTGCTCAGTAAGGTTTATTTTGTTTTCTGCTTGTTTTTCTAGAAACTAAGACTTCCCCCATACCGTCCTCCAACGCACCACAAAAGGCTGAACCTCCAGTGGGCAGAGCTGCCAGGCTCCTCACATTTGTCTCTCCTTTGCTGTTAGGAATGCTGCTGCTGTTCATGTGGTGAGCAAACCACACACACACACACACACACACACAGTTGATTATCAACTCCGTCATTCAGTCACATATTGGCGAGACAACACATGTCTATTAATGCCCAAAAGCACGTTTAATAGAACAAGAGCAACAACGATTGGGTGAGTTTGTTTTATGACCCAGCGGGGCGTTTGTTTTCATATGTTTCTCCAGAAACCCTGAAGGGATTGAGGTAAAAATCCAATCTAAAGCTGTCCCGTTTCATTAACTTTACAGGTTTCACTCTGTAAATCATGCCGTAATAGTCCGTCTCTTGTCGAAGATGTAGATATTGAAGAATGAATGTTGAAAAGCTTAATGTCATGGTTCAGAACAAAGCTTGCTGTAAAGGTGTGCAAACAGGAATTGTGTTTTGCAACCTATCCAGCACCCTTGTAATAACACTTACTGTACTTAGTATGTACAGAAATATTGGTTTTGGGATTGCCTCCACATGGCTCTCACAGACCGTTCGCGAATACCGGTGCTTTGTCGCGACCTCGGCATCAGACACCGACACACAAGGCACTCACATGCACTTAGAAGCACACATGGTCGGACCTGCATTTAAAACAAAGAACAGAGAAGCTCAGATTACAACACATATACACACACACACACACACACACACACACACACAGTGTGACTTCATTCTCTGCTCAGGACGCTATTACTCCACTATATCTTTTACACAGCAAATAGTTTTTCGCTGCTATATTAATGTTCTGCATATCGAGCAGAGCCCCTTGTAACCCTACCAAATGATATTAAACATGGCAGCTAAACACCTGCTGCGCATTTTACTTTCTACTGGTGGATGAAGCACACCAGGTTTAGTTGGATGAATATGCTAAAGAAAAAATTATGCCAATTACCTGACCATACCCTCTACTACAGCGAGTCCAACTGGGAATCTGTAGTGTGCTGTTTAAACACAGTATTATCTCTTCAGAGCATGAATAAGGATCATGATTTGTTTTTGTAACACAGGCCAGTGCTAGTTTATAGTTCTACTCCACCACACACACCACAGAGGGAAATATTATTCTTTTTGCTCCACTACATTTATCCGACAGCTACTAACATCTACAGATTAAGATTTAGCATACAAAAACATTTGAAAACCATATGAAATACAATGCATAGTTAAAGATTAAACCAGTGGTTCCTACATGGTTAAATTATAAAACTATTATATGAGGCCTGAAGTCCAAAAACTGAATTAGTTTGAAATGGTTTTCAAAGGCGTTCCGGGGCGATCGGATAACAAGTGCACAGCAATAAATCTGAGTGTAAATGAGCACCACAATGCATTGTGATCCGATTGCTCGAACCACTTGCGAGGTGGTACGAGATACATTTGACCACACATCTTTTTGTAGTATAAACATTAATGCATCCCGATGTGTCCCTGATATGGACTAAACAGGTAAATATGTCATTAATGCAGGATGTGGTGGTTGCTCTATAACTTTCCTCTTTTACGACGAGCTGGGCAAAGTGTTGTATAATCGGCCATCGTTTTGCCCTCTAGAACGAGATGTGTTTGCTTCTGCTGACAACGATTTTGGTTCACCAAAATGCATTTTAAAACGAAGTGTGGGGTGCCTGAGTAGCTTCCCTGGTAGAGCAGGCGCCCATGTAAAGATGTTTACTCCTCGATGCAGCGGCCGCGGGTTTGACTCCGCCCTGCGGCCTTTTGCTGCAAGTCATTCCCCCCTCTCTCTCCCCTTTCATTTCTTCAGCTGTCCAAATAAAAATGCCCAAAATATAATCTTTTAAACCAAGTGTGGATAGGGCCTTTAAAAGGGCCAGACCCACATGCTGGGAATTGGTACTTTTACCTATATTTAAATGGTAGTACTAGTACTACTAGTAGTAGTAAGTACTAATGAATAACATATTCTGTTTGCAGCTTGTGATGTCTAATTTGTGCTTGTGTCTCTTTCTCCAGATGTAAATGTCTTATTCCTGAAGGCAGTAGGAGGAAGAAGATGAGGAGGAGGATCTTTTTTCTATTTTGCACATGTTTCAAGGATACAGTGCATCGATCATTTCTGTCCATCACACAGTTACTCACCGAGATTACTTAGACATGAAACCAGACGATTATAATGCGGTTCAGCATTTTTTAATAATGGTGACATTATTATGGAGAAATTCTTCAGAGGTACTTTTGATAGCGCCATCATCAACAACAGAAGCAACAAGAGCAGCAACAACCACAACAACAGCAGTGATATCAGCATAAACAGTCTTATGTTTCCCCCTGGTGGCTTCCATGGGCCACAGCAGACTTTGTTTGGCAGACAACAGATGGTTTGGGAATCTCCTCTTCAGAACAAGAAAAGCTTCAGAATCCTCATTACCTTTGTTGTTTTTGTTTTTTATTGATCGATAGTCTTCATTTTCACTTTCTTGAAATTGCAGCACCGTACAGACAAACGCACACATATATAGAGCATTTGTGTGTGTGTTTGTGTGTATAGTCCCCGTAGCAGTGCCCATACAGCTAAATCATCATGCCAAAGACTCAACTTCACCCCCCCCAAACAAAATGATTCCCAAACAATTCACTGAGCTTCCTGAAGCCTGTGTCTGCCTTTGTTGTGGGTTAAAAAGCCCAGAAAGTAACGTCTGTCTGTGTGTGTGTGTGTGTGTGTGTGTGTGTGTGTGTGTGTGTGTGTGTGTGTGTGTGTGTGTGCACAACACCTGATTAATGCAGACTCAAACCTTGTACGAATGAAACTTGCGACAAGTCTGAGGAACCCCTACAGCTCCTTTTTGGCAACAAATAAACCACAAAAATATTCAACTGAATCTGTCAACTTCCAACGACTGAATCAAAATGATGGAGCAAGTGTTTGTTTTTTTTTTCCGATACGAGGACTAACACTTTAAAGAATTCAGTAAGGGTAGTCTGGCTTATTTAGACAATTAGCTTTACACTCTGCTTTCAGCAACTGGCAAAGGGGACCTGGATTGTAAAACAATAAATAAAGTGGATTTGAGACTGAACACTTCTTTGCCCACCCATTTGTTTTGGTTCGACAATGACAAAGTTGGTTATTGAACAAGCTATGTTGGTTTTTCATTCTGCTCTGTGTTGTAAATTACAATTACACAAAACAGTTTGCTTTCCAAATTCTGACGCCTCTTCAAACGTTTTGCAGTTTACACTTCAATAGCCAATATCATCAGTTAATATTATGTTATTCTAAGGAATATTGATGTGTTTTATTGTATTTTTTTCTATCTTATGGACAAAAAAATACAAACACACATATAGGATTTTAGTTGTTTTTTTCAGACATTCATAATGGCTTAATTTTCCTTGATCCTATTTTGTAAACTATGATATGTAACTTTAACATTGAACAAAAAGTTTATTATTTAATAATAATAATAATAATAATAATAATAATAATGTATGTAGTAGCAGTAGAATGTTGTAACCTGTACCTGGGGTCTTTTTTATAGATGTATATACAATGACAGGTTTCAACCATTAAATGTGACCATTTCACAATGAATGATGACACACTGGCCTCATACTCATTTTGCCTTTCAAGTGATTCACTGGGAACAATATAGTATATCAGTGCTGTTATTCTGACCGGGTGATCCAAAACATTTTCTACTGGGAAAGCAAGAACAAAAAGTTTTTTAACTGGCATGAACAAGTAACTTTCCAATGGAACAACAGTGATGATGCATTTCTTACCTCCCACAATCTGTCATAAACAAACACTGCTTTATTTCCAAATAAATTCGTGTGACCTTGCAGAGAATGATTTTCTCTCTTTGGCTCAATGAGAAGGAAGAAGTATATTTTACAGACTCAGATGTGTTACAGCTGAGAACAAACCCCTGAGTGCCAGAGATGTGAATGCCTGGTGAACAGAGACAGACAGAATGTGCTACTTACTTATTTACTTACATAACACTGAATGAAATATGACATCAGGGTTTCAGGCCAATACCTTGGTCAAGCACACGCACACACACACACACACTAAAGTTCAGTTTGGGTGTGATGCATCTCACATGTATTCACATAATTGTTTGTTCCTTGGCAGTTCAAATGTATCTTCAGTTGGTATTTCAACATGTGTCCATTGTTTTTTAATTGATTTCATTATGCATCAATCATTTGACGTTAGTTATGTCCACTTTAGCGACTGATTTGAGCAACTTTGAGAAGTGCACTTGTAAAAAAAGTTAGTTCAGTTAGTTTCTCAGTCAACGAAAAGGTCAATGCTAACATCAGCATGCTAGCATGCTCATAATGACGTGCTAACATGGAAGTTTAGCAGGTATGATGTAGCATGTTCACCATTGTAGTTTAGCGTGTTAGCATGCTGACATTTGCTAATTAGCACTCAACACAGCTGAATGTACAGCTGAGACTGATGGGAATGTAATTGTTGTTGCAAGTATGCCACCATAGATCAAAGTATTGGACAAATTGGAAAAGTGAGGGGACCACCAAAGTCATCACAATTCATTATCTGGGGGCAATGAATGCCTTCACAAAATGCACCCACTTAGCCAGTTATTCCAGTTTAGACCAAAGTGGTGTAGCATGCCACTAGCATGACTAAAAATGAAATAACTTGAAAAACAGACACCTGTATGATCATCTGACTGCTGTTTCTTGCCACTTTTGCGCATTGGGGTGCATTTATTTTAAGGACGACATAAAGGCATTCTTCATCAATGGAACAAACAATCTGAGTGAGGACTTGACTCACTCCGTATAATGTCAAAAAAGCATTAGTCCTTTTGAATCTACTAACAACAACAACAACAACTGTTCAGCAGCTCTGCCATATTTTTCCTCTTTGTTCTGGTTCTCTGGTCTGTACAGGGATTCTTCACATGCTGAAGACTATCATTGTTATTTGAAACCTTTTAAAGTCATGCTCACTTAACCCATTTGTAATCACCATGTTCACATCTCGGCAGATAAGTCTCTCAGATTAATACAATTATCAACATTAAGCCTGATTCAACCAGGAATTAAGAACAAATGAGATATGCGTGGTCCAAACTCTCCTTTTGACCTTTAGCTATCTCGCTCTGTGCTTCCCTCTCTCTTCAATCTGTCTCACACGCTCTCCTCTTTCTTTCAAGTTCTGGCAGACCGACATGGAGACTGAGGACAAATCAATACACCATCTAACAGCTGTCAGCAACAGTCCTGTGTGTGTGGGTGTGTGCGTGCAGATGAGTTTATCTACTGCCGTGGGTATTGCATTCATTACTCTTTCCTTCCTTTCCTTCCTTCTCCCCCTGTTTATACTTGCCTCTCCTTTCTGTGTTGATGATAACCCAATTACAGTATATATTTACGATGCACATGACATAAGATTGGTGAGGACAAGTCTTATATCGTCTTCATCGTCTTTTGTGTTGTAAATAGTCAGAACAAATATTTGTTTTATTGCTCTTATAGTAAATAAATAACCTTTCACCTGATATGCAATGAAATGCAACTGAGATGTTCAGCCATGCTCCCTTTGTCTGCAACCACGATGTGATCCATATTAACCAGAGGGGGGGCTAGGGCACATGGTGTGTGTGTGTGCGTGCGTGTGTGGGTGCCATACCATACAGAGCCTGTCAGTTTCAACAGCCTTGCTCTGCTCAAATGACTCGTTGGACCTTTCACTGTACTGATAACAGGATGAATGACACATTCTCTCCTTCTCTCTTACTTCTGCCCTGGCTTCTGGCTCTCGCCTCTTTGAACACTCAACTTGCTGTCATTCCAACTTTGCTTCCTATATATATATATATGTGTGTGTGTGTGTGTGTGTGTGTTTTAACATTCCTGTCTCTGTCTGTTTATTACACAGAGTTTCAACTTCCTTTTTAAGTGCTACTTATTCAAAGCACCTTCCCTTGTCTGAATATTATTTCCCCAGTTTATATTTCATACAGTTTTGAAGCCACATATACAGTATTTCAAATACATCAAGCCAGTTCAACACAATGCAATACAGTACCACACCACCACTAAGGGTGACCACAGTAATGAACATATAGTCAGCCTTGTGTAAAGTACCTGAAAGCAGTACTTGAGTAAAAGTGCAATTATCTTTCCAGAAAATGACTTTGGTCGAAGTTAAGGTCACCTTTCAGAATATTACTTGAGTAAAAGTCTCTGGTATTTATTTCTGGTATTTACTGTTTACATTACACTCTCAAGGCACTTTACAGATAGGTTAGGTCTTGACCACACTCTATAATTTACAAGGACCCAGCAATTCCAGTATTAAATTAACACCTCTCAAAAAGTTTTCAGAAAATATGGCCAATATAAGCTTCATAAAGGTAGAATATGTGGCTGTGCTGTTGTACTGGATTACTTTAGATTGTAGAATTACCTAATAAAGTGTAAAAATAGCATCCATTATTTTTTTAACAAATTCCACACAAAAAAAACACACACTGTAATGAATGCTCATACCAACTTATTTTTCAATTCTTGCAACGTTGTCATACTCTAAGCTAACTTTGCTCTATGTTTAAACCGTCAAATTAAAAACTTGTTTACTTTATTTATTCATTAATATAACACAATTGGAGAAAAACTGAAAAAGAATGCTGCTTTTGGCCACTGAACGGCAGCAGAGACAACCTCCTCAATATGCGCTGTCTATGGTGCTGAAACATTCAAACGCATTCTCTAGCTCTGTGCCTCTCTTCATGGTGCAGAATCATCCAGACGCATGGTTTATCCAACTTCTCTGATATCATTTCTCCTCTGTCCCTATGTGACCCGCAAATCAATTAAGTCCACCATCATGATGGACTGTCCAGTTCCTTTGCTAGGTGCAAAAGGGATAGGTGTAGCAACAGAGATGGCAAATGTACTCACTTCCCGAACTCAAGTAAAAGTAACAAAGTACAGGGTTGGAAATTTACTTAAAGTATAAAAGTAAAAGTAGCCTTGCAAGTGACAACCATTTTTTTTATGAAAAGCTACCTGGACCACATATGCTTGCATTTTAAATGGATGTCTGCCAATTGGCCAAAAACATTCCATATATGATTATTGTGTCATAGACGGGACTCCAGGTTAATAAGATTCTGACTGAATAGCAAGATATGAATCCAATTATGATTCTGTGAGAATTCACAGATCCAGTTTCTCTTTTTTAATCTTTGATTTAATATTTAAATGAATCTACATGTTTGTGTGTGTGCTCAAATATGGCTTCTGGAAAGAAAATAAAGGACAAAACATTATTCAAATTTGGATTGTACCTGAGTGGTGAAATTTAAATTTCTTGCCTGGCAAGTTTCAGAATTTGAACACACCTATTTATAATTTGAAATACTGGAGATATGGTTGACCAGTTAGGCTTTAATATTGGGATAATTCTGCCTGTCATATTCATTGTAGATAGTGGTACTGTTTTTGACCATAGAATGTTACCGTACTATGAGTGGTTCTCGCGAGATTGGCTCCAGAAATAGATGCTGTGTCTCAAATCGCGCACTTCTGTACTAAATACTAACTATTTGAGTACATAGTGCTTTCACATTGTCGAAGTGCGGTCAAATGCAGTGCACTCAGAGTACCCGGATGGTGCACTCAAAATGGTCAAAAAGTTGAGTGTGGATCGATGGACACTTTCCATACTCAACGGTTGCCATCTTGGCTACGTAGCGGAAGGGGTGGAGCTAACAACAGTTACAACAAAAACTTTTGATAATCTTCGGCGGAAGACCAACGGAACAATACAAATGTAAGTTGAACGTGAGTCTTTTTGCTATACTTATAACATATAAGCCACCTGTATATGTATATTTGGTTTATTTTACAGTCGGTAATGATTTTTGTACCAAGAATTATAATGTTTATTGGTACCGTAATTTCACGTGCTAGCAAGCTAACCTTAGCTAGCTAATAGCGGCAGTTTAACCAGATTGGCAAATAAGTTCTAAGCTAACGTTACATGTGTTGTAGAATATTGTTGTTTGTGTTAAACTATCGTCCCGCTGTAGAAAGTTTTAGTGTTAAAAGTGTGATTTTAACAAGTTGTACATAATCCGCCGTCAGCGTTAGCTCACCAAAATAGCGATCAGCTGATTGCGGTAACGTTAACAGTAGCGTAATGTTAAAACGTATCCGCTGTTACGGTCTCCACCTAATGTATATCCTGTATATACCGCCTCCACCTGATGTATATCCTGTATAACCCATCTCTTCAGGGACAAACGAGGAATAGAGGGCATCATTTAGGGGCGACGATGGCCATTAGACCGTAGAAGGATCCCCTGGAGAGTCTGAAGTCCCCCCTCATCCCCCCATCAGACTAGCTACGGCCTGGGGAGGGGGGAGCCTGCAGAGCTACAAGCACATTTATAAAATAAAATTATATTAAAAGTATTTAACTTTGTTATCTTTTGTATTACATGTTGCATGACTGTAGCAAGCATATAATGAATATAAAGGAATGGGATCTATTTAAATGTCAGGTAAGTTCCCTCTGCTTTCACTATTGTATTGTCACTGTATGAAGACCATTTAGAACAAAAATACAACTTAAAATAAAAGACGTAATCTATTAGGAAAGTTGTATGGGTAATGCTTCACAACAGTCTTATCTATGGGCCACAAGGATTTCCTCATGAAACCATTGAGCATTAAAATGAACAGTAACGTTATGAATGAATGAATATTAACGTTACTTCTTTTTACAGCAGAAACATAAGTATATACATATAAGAGTGGACTGCAAAGAATAGGTATAATTAATTCATTTAAAAGACTGCACTAACAAGAACGAATATTACGATACAGTTGTGTGTACTGTTTTCAGCTAATGGGGGGGTGACATGACGGCTGTGTTGCAGTCGTCATCCTGGAGCAAATAAAAACATCACATTTATTTTTGTTAAAATATCAAAAACAAAGCAGGAATTATTTTTCGCGAAACACAATAGCAGACTGGAATGCTCTCCCCTTGGTGAAATTCACAATTTTACAGAAGAAGAAGAGATGAAATGTGATCGTCATTTCCGGTAAATGCACATGGCAGTGCGCAATTTGAGACAACACTCCTCTGTCAAAATTTACGCACTATGCAAGACAGTACGTAGTGCACAAAGTGTACTTCTGTAAGTGCAGTAACGGAAGTGCGCGGTTTGAGACACAGCCGCATTCTCTGTTGGGCTCTGGATGTTAATAAAGAAAAATCAAACTTTCAATCAGTTACTTTATTGACCAAACAACAATCATAATATACAAATACTATTTTAACTAAACTAAAAGCAATATTTACAGTATATGCAAGACAAGCTTGTAGGGTTTATTCAGCAGCATATTTTATATCCTGAAACTGTGTAAACTATTGTGAGATAAGTCATCATTAATATCTGACAATGGACACCTCGAAGGGCATTACCTGCCAAATAAAATTGCATGTTTTATTGCGTTTTATCATTCACCATCATTCTAATCCCATACGGTTCTTATGCAACGCAAACATTGTTCACTGCTCCAGTAAATAGGACGGGCCTTAGATACGTCTTGCCACATAGCAACAGGAGATATGGTCCACTTAGCTCGAACCCTTCAGCTCAGATAGCTACGGGCCAGAAAGCTAACGCCATGCTAGCAAGATTAAGTCAATACTTACAGGTACAGTAGGCAATATTTTAACGTAGTCAATGTATTACAGTAAAGGTGTCCAATAACACTTTTTATGGACACCCTGCAGCCTATCCGAATCAAGTATTCACTAAAACCACGGTATTGAGAGACAAGTCATGCCCTTCTATTTCCGGTCCATGGGACCTATCTTTCAAAAATTATGAACAGGAGTCAATGAGAGATAATTATTGTGCCATTATTATAAAATTGTGCCATGCATTTTACAAATGATGTGTGTAAATTTAACAGATAATTGTAGGCCTACATGTCAAGAGATAAACAATTTGACGTAAAGAAGTTGAACAAAATTAGGGTTTGTGTGAGATTGCTTAGTGAACATCGTCTCAAACTATATACTGTACATCACCAGAGAAATGTCTCCTTGTCGAGCTTTACCGTCGATCTTCGAAGACAAAGGCAGAAGTATCGAAAGTGGTGAAAACCATTATAAAACGGGTCATGTCGAGAGCTGCAGCTACTGGGGGGGGAAAACGTGGTGACGGAGGCCATATAAGTAATAAATGTAGGCCTATGTTGGACTAAATAATAACTAGCCTTAAGGCTTAGGTGTAATATTTAATGTACTATTGATTGAAGTTGAAAAAGGCTGGATATCTTAACGCTTGTTAAGGTTTTATAACCAGATATTGGAATTACATTTTAATAGAGAAGGAAAACAGTAAAAGAGCTAACCCATAATCACTCCAAGATTTGGCTCACACAGTGGTCCAATTCTTAAAATAAGATAGAAATAGCCTACTTTTTTTTTTTAAATATCTTTAAAAAAAAAAATCATTCCCCACTAGAATGTGATAATAAGACGATAATACAATGTTGGAAATTATTTTTTTCTCGGGGTTTATTGGTGTTCATCATTACACTAAATGCTACTTCTTATTACTAAAAAAATAAAATGGTACAATTGTACCCTTTTATTATAAAGGGTACTTTTATTAATAAGCTTCTCCAACGAAAGGACTGATTTGATCTGGCTGTTCCACCTACGACCTGTGGGTGGCAGCTAAGCGCCGCCGACGACCATCACACTACCACAATACAACAGAGAAGAAGGGCAAGCTGGCACCAATGCAGGGCAATGGGGTATCGGTAAGTATCTTCATTTTCATCAACCGGTCTATCAAAAATGACTCAAAAGACATATGATTTAGCCAATATAGAATTGAATGACACATTGAATTGCAAACAAAGAGTGCCATGGTGTGTAATCCACTGCACTTATTGCTATGCTAATCGTGACAGCTGCTGTCCGCCTACACAAAGCAGCATCTCCCCTGTCACTGTTAGCCAGTTAGCTCTTAGCTAGCTGTCAGCGGCAACGATGTTATTGTAGCGAGGTAAGATAAGGTTATCCAACATTTCTTTCTTTTTAAACAGTCTAACGTTGACTTGTGAATGTCAGACGGATATAAGGCGAAGTGACGTTAAACATAACAACAGATAACCTGGTGACAAGCTAATGAAAATGGCATACTAGTGGCATAAAGGGGGAAAATATCAAAGCGAGACTGCTGTTACATCAGCAACCTGTTACTAATGTAACAGATAATTAGACTGTTCAGATAGACTGCCAATTATAATCAAGTCAGTCCTAGAGCTGGCCAATATATCGACATTATATTGGAGTCGTTAACGAGACTAGATCTTGGATATTGTAATATCGTAATATGATATAAGTATTGTCTTTTCCTGGTTTTAAAGGCCGCATTACAGTAAAGTGATGTCATTTTCTGAACTTGTGACTGTTCTATTATTTGCCTTTACCCACTTAGTCATTATATCCACATTACTGATGCTTATTTATCAAAAATCTCATTGTGTAAATATTTAGTGGAAGCACCAATAGTCAACACTACAATATCGTTGCGGTATCGATATCGAGGTTTTTGGTCAAAAATATTGTGATATTTGATTTTCTCCATATCGCCCAGCCCTAGTCTGTCCTACTTTTCAGAGACAGAGGCCTATTTTATTCCCTCTGGGTTCAAAAGACAAGACATGAATAGTGGTTTCTCATTGGTTTTGTTATTTAAATGCTATCTCAGGCTTTTTGACTATAACAGTTTTTTGAAATGTGTATTTTAATGTGGTGCTGCAGTGCTTCAGCAAAATCTAGCTGATGTACATGTTTTACTTGTTTATTTCCATCTACGAGACTACATGAACAGTGGCACAGTTGTAAAGGTGACCCTTCTTTAGTAAATGTCATACCTTGTGCTTTTTATTATTGTGGAGGGTTAAGCCCCACTGTCATGTCTGTAATGCTCAAATAGTTAAAACCGTACATAACATCTTGCATCCATTATGTGTACCAAGCAGAGTTAGTATAATGGAGAGGTTTTTTCATATAATCCTTAGCAACCTGCTTTACTGCTAGTCTATGGTATTAACTCATTAGGGCTGTGCAAAAATAATCAATTCACTTTCATGAATCGATGCAAGCTCTACCAATTTTAAAATCGATTCATAGAATTCCAAAATTCAATTCATATTTTTTTTATTTAAAAAAAAGAAGTGATTATTCTTTTTTTTTAGCTTTGTAATGGGGTGTATACTATCACTATTCATCAGTTTTTGAATCAAAAATCGATTTTTAATCGAATCATGCATTCCTATAACTCATGAAATTCACTGTGCTGTGTGTTGTCTTTATTGTTCTTATTGTGTCACGTATATTTGTTAGACAATTCCTCATTTCATTCATTCATTCATTCATTCGTTCATTGAATGATATCAAAACAATACATATTTCTTTCTTAAAATGAGGTGTTTAAGTTGTAGTTACTGTACTGTGGTAGACTCAGACAGAACACAGATACGGTGCCTTGCGAAAGTATTCGGCCCCCTTGAACTTTTCAACCTTTTGACACATTTCAGGCTTCAAACATAAAGATATAAAACATTTATTTTTTGTGAAGAATCACCAACAAGTGGGACACAATTGTGAAGTGGAACCAAATCTATTGGATATTTTAAACTTTTTTAGCAAATAAAAAACTGAAAAGTGGTGCGTGCAAAATTATTCGGCCCCTTTACTTTCAGTGCAGCAAAACTCACTCCAGAAGTTCAGCGAGGATCTCTGAATGATCCAATGTTGTCCTAAATGACTGATGGTGATAAATAGAATCCACCTGTGTGTAATCAAGTCTCTGTATAAATGCACCTGCTCTGTGATAGTCTCAGGGTTCTGTTGAAAGCGCAGAGAGCATCATGAAGACCAAGGAACACACCAGGCAGGTCCGTAATACTGTTGTGGAGAAGTTTAAAGCCGGATTTGGATACAAAAAGATTTCCCAAGCTTTAAACATCCCAAGGAGCACTGTGCAAGCGATCATTTTGAAATGGAAGGAGTATCAGACCACTGCAAATCTACCAAGACCTGGCCGTCCCTCTAAACTTTCAGCTCAGACAAGGAGAAGACTGATCAGAGATGCAGCCAAGAGGCCCATGATCACTCTGGATGAACTGCAGAGAACTACAGCTGAGGTGGGAGAGTCTGTCCATAGGACAACAATCAGTCGTACACTGCACAAATCTGGCCTTTATGGAAGAGTGGCAAGAAGAAAGCCATTTCTCAAAGATATCCATAAAAAGTCTCGTCTAAAGTTTGCCACAAGCCACCTGGGAGACACACCAAACATGTGGAAGAAGGTGCTCTGGTCAGATGAAACCAAAATCAAACTTTTTGCCCACAATGCAAAACGATATGTTTGGCGTAAAAGCAACACAGCTCATCACTCTCAACACACCATTCCCATTGTCAAACATGGTGGTGGCAGCATCATGGTTTGGGCCTGCTTTTCTTCAGCAGGGACAGGGAAGATGGTTAAAATTGAGGGGAAGATGGATGCAGCCAAATACAGGACCATTCTGGATGAAAACCTGTTGGAGTCTGCAAAAGACCTGAAACTGGGACGGAGATTTATCTTCTAACAAGACAATGATCCCAAACATACAGCAAAATCTACAAAGGAATGGTTCCCAAATAAACGTATCCAGGTGTTAGAATGGCCAAGTCAAAGTCCAGACCTGAATCCAATCCAGAATCTGTGGAAAGAGCTGAAAACTGCTGTTCACAAACGCTCTCCATCCAACCTCACTGAGCTCGAGCTGTTTTGCAAGGAAGAATGGGCAAGAATGTCAGTCTCTCGATGTGCAAAACTGATAGACATACCCCAAGCGACTTGCAGCTGTAATCGCAGCAAAAAGTGGCTCTACAAAGTATTAACGCAAGGGGGCCCAATAATTTTGCACGCACCACTTTTCATTTTTTTATTAGTTAAAAAGTTTCAAAAGTCCAATAGATTTCGTTCCACTTCACATTTGTGTCCCACTTGTTGGTAATTCTTCACAAAAAATAAAATTTTTATATCTTTATGTTTGAAGCCTGAAATGTGTCAAAAGGTTGAAAAGTTCAAGGGGGCCGAATACTTTCGCAAGGCACTGTACAGATGTTATACAGATGTTGACATCTTACTTTATTATAAAGAACTGCATGTTTACCTGGAATGTACTATTTGCATATACGTTGTTATTGATTAACAAAAAGTAATCCCTCTCCTTCTCCCTTCCTTTCTTCTCCAGTCTACCTGACTCTTGCTGACCTTCAGTGGCGATTGGCCCCCACAGCCATCTGTCAACATGCAAGGATTCTACTCCAAGCTGGACTCCTCCCCCGCCTCGTCCCCGTTATTGGGGGTGGGCCTCGGGGGAGAAGGTGCTCCACTACCTCTCAGCCTGGCTGTGGAGACGGAGAAAGCTCAGGCTCTCCTACAGACATTCAGCTCCGCCTCTCTGCTGGCGTCTGCAGGACTCGGTATGTTCTGTGTGGTGGCGGACCACGCCCTCCAGCTGTCTGTCATCCAGAACCACCTGTGGCTGCGCGCCACCTTAGACAACGGCACACATGGATTGGTGGGGCTGTGGTCATGGGCAATTGTTATCGGACTTAGGAAAAAGAGTGATCTGTACGAGGTGCTGCTTGCCTGTCTGCTGGCATCAATCATAGACCTGGACCACTTCTATATGGCTGGATCCCTGTCACTCAAGGTAAGAACTGCACCCTAATGATGATCAGTTTTTTAACATCTTGTAGTCAGTCCTGGTTTGCAATGGGTAAAGAGACAGTCAGTGTTAACCCTTTATTAAATATTGTGTAATGATGCGTTTGTCTGGCACCATCCATCTTTAATCGTAGGAGTAGTCCATATTTACACTAAACAAGCATTTTGTTTGACTTTGCTTAAGATATCATTTCCCCTGAAAGCAGCCCAAGGATAAGAAAACATTACCAGAGTATGTAGATAAAATGTAAATTCAAAAGTCCAGGACTCTCCTCAGTGACCATAGATTATTTAAATGACTTTTCTTTTGGAGTAGGAATTATTGTCAACCAATTTCTTCTTGAGATGTTACAAAAGCTACATACCTGCAGAGGAAACACTGTACCTGGCATGCCATCTTGCAGATTTGGACCACTTTTCCATACTGTGTTCATTTAACACATTTTAAGTGACCTTGAACATCTGATTGAGGTGTAGACAACATAGTACAGAGCAGTCATTATGTGTGTAGCTCTTTCTATTTTCAACTTTGCACAAAACGTTGACTACTGAATTGATATTTGGAAGAACTGAGCTGAATAAGTTACAATCCAATGAGGGAAACCCTTTTTGAAATATATACGATATAAACTGATTACATGGGAAATTGTGTTTTGAGCAGTGCCTTTTAAAAATCTGGCAGAAATCAAGCAAATTGCATATCAGTAGTAAGACGTGATGGATAATTAGCAAATGGCTTGCAGTAATACTATTTGTAGGTTGTGTAATGATAATATTTCATCATATATCGATTTTGATATTATTTATCTTGCAAAAATACTTCCCTCTCTTACTTTCTTCCAGGCTGCTGTCTCGCTCCCTCAGCGTCCTCCTCTACACTGTTCCTCTCTCATCCCCATCATCTGTCTCTCCCTCCGCTTCCTCATGTGGATCGGGCGCCTCAAAGATGCTTGGTGCTCCTTGCCGTGGATGATTTTCATTTCCATGGCGACCCACCACATTCGGGATGCTGTGCGCCGCGGCCTGTGGGTGTACCCATTCGGCAACACGGCGCCGCTCCCTTACTGGCTGTACGTCAGCACCACGGCAACGCTTCCTCACCTGTGTTCAGTGCTCATGTATCTGACGGGAACCAGGGACGTGATCTCCACCAAACACGGGGTGGCCATTGATGTTTAGAAGTCACGACTTACCAACAACATCTAATGCTGATCTGGTATCAATCGCCTCTGGGCAAAAATGTTCTTCGCTGTTTGAAACAACTTTAAGATACTTGAATTACCGGAGAAAACATTTCTGGCACTTAAAAGATGAAGTTGAAAGATTAATATGAAACATGTTTTTCGGCTTAGTTGGAAAGAAATGTTGGCTAGGAATCCTTTTTTCAGCAACAAGGATGAGGAAACTGTCACTACATAATAACGGGGGAAAAAACACAACATACAATTTGGGTTTCCATCTGTAAAATGAAAAGAATTTTTAAAAAAGGATGTTCCGGTGTGAGTGCCAATTATGGATTTGTTTCTTTTGATTTTTTTCTGGTATTATGGAAATTTGTCAAAATCCTGTTCACGCACCTGCAGACTAATGCTTATCTTTAGTAACTGTTTTAAGTGTTTGTGGAGTGACCCTTTAAAGTTTTGACATATCGTTTTGCAGAGGCTTGCGTGCTATCAGTTCATCGGCCCAAGCACCGATAAGGGGCCGAGTCTTCATCACCCTTTCTTGGCCCCTGAACTCTATATCACTATATCCGTCCTAAAAAGGACAACTCAAGGAAAAGTCAACCAAAGCTCCACCACAGGCTGTATGACCCTAACAGTTATCACTGTATCACTTTCACCCTCAGCACAACAATATGCTACCACTGTTACTCCACTGTCCATTTAAAATAGTGACATTTCATGTGTTGTGCATTCATTGTAGAGTGATTTCTAACATTCCAATGACAGATCCACCATTAATCACCACAAAACACAAATTCTCTTTGTCTGTTAACACCTGTGCTATCAAGCGGTCACCTCTTTGCCACTTGAACAGATTCTGCTGCTTGAATGAGCCTTATTGGGAAGCCACTTTTTGCAAATCAGCGGTTTCAGTGCCAACCATGTCAGCTGTGGTTATGGAACGGGATTTTGTTGCTATGTAACCTGGTAGTAGTTCTCGTTTGTTTCTAAAATTTGCAACATCTAGACATTGCATTAGCATTGTTGGATTTAGCTGAAAAACGACTTATTCTATGTTCTGTTGGTTGTACTTGTTAAAAATCGAAAAGGTTCTTTAAAATCAACCTGGGGAGTGAGAAGTTTTCCACTTTTAAGAGACTTAAGATTGTCAGCTAGTTTTCTGACTTCCTTACTGAATCAATGCAAGAACGTATGTCATTTTTACATTTTCAAACAAGAACATCCACTTTGAGTATCATTTATGACATGTTTCAGCACAAGCTAAGAATGATGAACTGACGGATGATTTAACTCTGTCAGTGTGATAAGTGTATGGTGTCTCACATGACCTCTCTATTTTACATCAAATGGAAAGGATACCGGACATGGAGAGATTCTGGATAATTATTTTTGAAGTTTTAAATGTTCAAGGGAATTATTTATTTGTGTGTCCATTGCCAATAATATCGTCATATTTACAGAAATATAAAATGGAAAAAAATGTTATTACTTCATTAACTTGATGTAGATTGTTCCACTGCAGTTGTTGATGTGTTACTCTAACAAAATGATTGATACAATGCATACTACATACTGAAGTTCCCTCTTGGCTTTTCAGTGCTTAAACCATGATAGGACATGGAGTGTTTATGTGAACTATTTATCACACATGAATATCATTATCTACTTAGACTAGAACATTTAGACGGCATTACACTGTTTAGATTAGACCGGTCAAACACATGTATTCATTAAGTTAACAGTATTATTTACTATATTATACATGATGCATAATAATATGTGGTAAAAATTGGATATAATAGGTTTTAGAGACATTCTTGTTATTTGAAGGTATTTGCTTTTAGTATAAAAGGGATGGTGGACCCCTCCAGGCTAACAGTCTGCTTCTATCTTGAATTGAGACATATTTTAGTTTATGCTGAAAACATAATTCCAGTATTCTTAAATATTGGCCCCGAAGAAATATTTAAATTTCCATCTGAGGTTTTTTTCTTGTGGCGCTGCTGATTGTAAGGTTGCAGTGAGGCTTGCTGTCCACTAGGTTGCTGCACTGAGCTGTATGGATTTACAATTTGTCTAATCCGGTCCAAAAGTATGAGATGTTATGGAAATGAAAATGTATTTTTAGTTTTGATACGGTCTTTATGTTTTCTTTTATCTGCTGCAATTGCACTATCATCTGTGTTTTAATTTAGGAGTTTGACTAATCTGGTCCTCCTAATGTATGAGATGTTATGGAAGTGAAATTGTATTTTTAGGTTTGGTACGGTCTCTGTTTTCTTTTATCTGCTGCAGTTGCACTATTGTGTTTTCATTTAGGAAATATTTCCCTTTTCTTGATTGGAAACTATATTGGACTCTGTACTATACTTCCTTAACTAAAAGTAAGTTTTAGGAAGAAACGGTTAAACAATGGCTGCCATCCCATTTTAATTACCATTACAAGTTATCATTTTGAGTGAAAAGTAATCTCTTACAACTGCTTCTGTTTACAATGTGACCTTCATTTATGCAATATTATGTTGAATTTTGCCCATTTAGTTTCTTTTGTTAAAATTGTTTTGTATTTCATGAATGTTTTTTATGTTTTGATTTCAATAGTAATAAAGTATAGATAGCAACAATATAGTTTTATTTTTTAGTTTTATCTCAATAAAATATATTCAGTGTTTGTGCATTATTACATGCTGTAAACTAGAAGAATCCATTAAAGGGCACATTATGAAAATCTCTTTCAGTGGTTGTGCACATACATTTGGATATCTGTAGTGCATACCAATCCACAAACAGCCTTGTCATTGTATGTGTGCTGCCTAAATCGGAAAACATGAGATTCAGAAACATGTGCGGGTTAGTGATTTGATATGTTGGTCAGAAAATGTATTCTGATCAAATATAACACCAAGATTTCGGAGTATGGAATGTAAAGCTGAACAACCTTAGAGGCTGTAGTATCCAGAGCAACAATAAGGACTTTGGTCTTATCTTCATTAAGCTTCAAGAAATGGTTCGCCATCCAATCCTTAATGGAACACAAAAATGTCTCTTCTGGATTAAAACAAACATACTATACTATGACCTTTTTATCATTTTTTTCCACATACTGTACTATGACTTTTTTTATCCCTTTTTTCAACATACTTTACAAGGAATTGTTATCACTTTTTTCAACATGCTATTTCAGCATACTATAATATAACATTATCATTTTTTTCAAGTAATAGTATAGTTGGTATACTATGAGTTAATCAATTTTTCCACGTACAATACTATGACTTTTTTATAACATTTTTTCAACATACTTTACTTCTGTTTTTTTGGAAATACTATACTATGACTTTTTTATCAATTTTTTAAACATACGAGGAAAATAAGTATTTGAACACCCTGCTATTTTGCAAGTTCTCCCACTTAGAAATCATGGAGGGGGCTGAAATTGTCATCGTAGGTGCATGTCCACTGTGAGAGACATAATCTAAAAAAAAATATCCAGAAATCACAAAATATGATTTTTTTAAACTATGTATTTGTATGATACAGCTGCAAATAAGTATTTGAACACCTGTCTCTCAGCTAGAATTCTGACCCTCAAAGACCTGTTAGCTGCATAAAGACACCTGTCAACCCCATACAATCAGTAAGAATCCAACTACTAACATGGCCAAGACCAAAGCGCTGTCCAAAGACACTAAAGACAATTTTGTCCACCTCCACAAGGCTGGAAAGGGCTACGGGGAAATTGCCAAGCAGCTTGGTGAAAAAAGGTCCACTTTTATAGCAATCATTAGAAAATGGAAGAAGCTAAACATGACTGTCAATCTCCCTCGGACTGGGGCTCCATGCAAGATCTCACCTCGTGGGGTCTCAATGATCCTAAGAATAGCCAGAATACCAAGGCAATTACACTCCAGTTGTCCATCTTGAAAGATCCTTTCATAAAGACAACAAAGCCGGCTGGAACATTTGGGATTCATCAGACACTGTCCTAATCAGATAATGGAAGCATTCTAAAGGAAACAAGAAGCAACAGGCTTCAGGGTAAGTTTGGTAAAGTTTTTGAGAATCATAAGCACCACAGACCGATCCTCTCCACTACTGGCTCTTCTATTCAGAATAGCTGAACTCTTTGCACCATATTTGAAATGTTTTGGACATAAGAGATTTGTAACCAACCAAAGACTAAATTGTCAAAATTTAACTGACCAATAGACAGAGAAGAAGCAGATGAACAAACCTGTTTCTGATGAAAACAGAAAAAAAGAAAACCCCAGAAGCTAAGACTGTGATAAAATAGTATTTATTTCACAGACATACAAAGACAGGAACAGAACAGCTTATGGTGATATCTGTCGTACACATAAAGCAAAAAAAGAAATAAAACAAGACTATGTACATCTGAGAATGGATGCCTGAGTGTAATTTGAGGTTTAAAAACTATAACCAACAGGCTCCATCTGCCATCACATACTGCAGAGGAGGATAAAAAAACTGAGAATACCACAAGTGTATCGACAAAAACAGAGAAGACACCACTCGAATGAAACAGACAGTTGGCAATCCATAGCTACACACCATACAAAGAGAAAACACTGAACCTCAAATAAAGGATGGACAGGGTGGAAACTGATACTACACATACAACTCAATCTGATTGGTTGATAAAATTTGTATTGTAGTGTATTTGCAAAATGTATCAAAAAATATCTAATTTTTTTTTTAACTTATTTTGCTGTTCAGATTGAAAAAATATTAACTTTGTTACCTGTGAAACTGAGCAATTATGAAACAAATGTCAGTTACAGCACTTTCATATTTACTATTATTTCTAAATAACTAACTTATTTATGTGGTTATGCTGACTTAAATGGCATATAAAGTATTTTAAGTGAAATGAGTGAGTATGTAGCTTGTTTATTATCTTGATTAGGGTCTCATAAACCAACCCTTAAAGGCCTAGAAAAGCATGGGAAAATAAATACAATATCCAACATTTTAATAATCAACTTAAAATTTAGAGGTAATATTTTGATTAAAATAAAAAAAAATAAAAACTTACATTCATTACTGGCCTACCCATTGCCAGTAAAAGAAAAATCAAATCCAGTTTAAACAAATTATTTATGGGTATAATTTAGATTTTACTTTAGTTTTTAAAAGCTCTTAATGTTCAAACACTCATCCGGCATACACACATATCTTTCATTTAATTAATTAATTAATTAATTTAAACAGAAAGTGTAAGATCATCTCTCCGTCAAATATAATTTGAATCATTTAAAAAATGTTTGACTTCCTTTGGGAATGTTGCCACAGGAGCAGCTGGAGAACAAAAAAGGTCATTCATCTGGATGCAAAGAAATGAATGAAACTGAACAATAAAGTAAAACAAGTTGGCCGAAGACGAGTTTAGTAAACACATTGTCCATACAGTAAGCGTACAGTAACACAGCTTCATATAACTGGGGAGAAAGACACAAATACACAATGTTGGGAAGGTTTGCCGGACATGGCTGATCCTCAGTCACCTATACTGTAGGAATCTCCCTTCAGTCACTTTTGGGATTTTACAAGGCAACATTAAGCTACACAAACATCATAAACAATATCATTTGATATTGAGTGAATATTTATTACCGTTTGCTCTGATTAGATCCCTTCTAAGAAATGTTTTTATTTGAATTATTTTCCAGTTAAATAAAATGCATTGTTTTGTCTAATGGGTTTACAATTGAATTGCATATAATGATTTGTAAATCATTATATGAAAACAAATCAACAGAAGGTGGAGTCAAACCATGTCTGTAAAACTTTCCCTAAGAATGTTTTTCTTCTCTACATATAATCATCATTTATAATAACAAACGTTACATAAAAATGTGTGATATACAATAATATACAAAAAAAGATTCAACTGGATCCATGCATAATATGTGGAGCTAGCTTGAGAGAACATACAGTTGTCAAACTGGAAAAGGTTTGACTCAGATGCACCTTGTGTTTCTGACACAAACTATAGTTTGTCAATCAATCAATATGATAATAACTACACAGCTTTGGATCAACAGAACATAACCACCAGAGCAACAAAAAGAGAAAGAAATATATACTGTATTGTATTTACTGTAAGCGCCCTCACTTTGTGTTACAGACAGGACGCAACCATTACAAGGTCTGTAGGTGCCAAAAGCAAAACTAAACCAGACATAGTTTTGGGCTTTTCATACGCTGAGCACTACCACCCAGAGATGATTCATTTTTCCATGAGTTGGTGGGTCGTGAGAGACGAGTAGTGGGTAAAGGTCGCTCTTGTCAGTTAATTGTGTTGTTGCTCATCTCATGTTTTCGCACCTACCAACCAACATGCTCTACTACATAAACTCCGCTTTCATGTGAGAGGTGGAGACAGTCCTGCCATATAAAGAAAGACAAGTGCAATCCCTTTGTTCAGCTTCACCAACGCATCCACATTACGGCAACATCTAATGTACCACTGTTAGCTTACTGGTGCATACTGTTGTTTATATAATGTGCTGTAAAAGAACATTTTGCCACTGAATGTTTCTATAGCAACTGTCCACAAACCAACATCTGAGTAAGTGGTGATGGTAGCAGTGATTGTGAGAGACCACTCGCCACGTGAAAAGAACCCACGCCAAGGTTAGCGGCGAGGTGCACGAGGAAACCTTCGGCATCCATTTCCATCCCATTTGAACTGCACTTACAGTAGCGTTGTCTAGGAGACACCCACGATATCTGTGAGACTTGTTCACAAGAACAGTTTCCCAAATGACTTTTAAGTGATTATTTCTCAAAATAATTTGATGGAAAACAAAGTGCTTAATATATTTTTAGCATCATATTAATGAACCAGCTTGTTGCATTTCTACATGTAAATTTAACACTTCTTTTTTACATTTGAGGTTACCTTTAATATGCTTTTTTTTTGTCTAGTTAAAATATGCCACTTATTATCTTGTTACTGATGAACTCGACTGAATAAAACCATATCAACAACTACCATGAAACACTATCAAGTGTCATCAAGTCCTTATAGTATAGTTGTTATAGTAACTATAATGGTAGAACAATGGCCTATTTCTGAGAGGCGATTCATGTATTAGATCAACAACAAGAGGAGAAACAGGGATGACATCTTCAACCACAAAGACGTAAAGTTACTCTTTAAAAGGATTATTTAGGCTTGTTTGGAGTCTAGGCAGGACCGCTAAATATCTACGGTAACTAAGTGTCTATGTAATTACAATGCTGGTGGTTTGTGAAAGGCCAGTCTCTCTCTCTCATATTTTATATATATATATATATATATATATATATATATATATATATATATATACACATAGCGGCTTGAATAAGTTTACACACCCATGCTAAAGCTGATTAAAAAGAGGAATAAAAAAACATTGTTTGGAAATTGATCTTTCCAAACTATCTATGATGCAAAAATATTCAAAAATAAATTAGGAAAATCCAACCTAAGGACACCAATTTTCTTTGTAAATAAATAAATGTTCTTCCTTAAAATACAGGGGGCATAAGTATACACACCTCTGTGTTAAATTCCCATAGAGGCAGGCCAGTTATTTTATGGATCAGGACACAATGCATCCTGATAAAGTTCCCCTGGCCTTTGGACTTAAAATACCCCCCCGATCATCACATACCCTTCACCATACCTACAGATTGGCATGGTGTTATTTCAGTTAGCTTAATAACTGGTTTGATTTGCATTGATGATCTTATGGAAAGTTCCCCATGCCTATCTCTAAGATGTTTTTTAAATCCTCTTTTTAATCAACTTTAGCATGGGTGTGTAAACTTATGCAAGCCACTGTGTGTGTGTGTGTGTATATATATATATATATATATATATATATATATATATATATATATATATATATATATATATATATATATATATATATATATATATATATATATATGCGTCTTTCATTCACACACATTCAGTAACAGTGGATGGATGGATAGAAAGAGGTATGACAAAAGAAAACAAAAAAACACCTGTGCTATAGACAGACAACAAAACAAGCATATCATGCAACATTAACATCAGTTGTCATAAGTGAAATAAAGTCTATACATCCCAACCCACCCACCCTGGACCTTAGTCTCAATGCCCATCCCTCAGGTCAGGAGCCAGTAGGAGGTTGCCTCCTGTCCCTCAGATGAGACCATTAATGCCCGTAGTTGCTGCTTTGGCACCAGATGCACACACAGAGAGTTATGCTTCCTTCACAGCATTCAGTCGGTCGGTCAGTGGATGTAATGACAGACGATGTAAAAACGGACGCACATTACTCTCTCAAAAAAATAAAAGAATGTGAAGAGTCCTGGGAGAAGACAGGAAAGTTGTCCTAGAAAAAAATCTTTCTCACCTGTGTTCAGTGCTCATGTATCTGACGGGAACCAGGGACGTGATCTCCACCAAACACGGGGTGGCCATTGATGTTTAGAAGTCACGACTTACCAACAACATCTAATGCTGATCTGGTATCAATCGCCTCTGGGCAAAAATGTTCTTCGCTGTTTGAAACAACTTTAAGATACTTGAATTACCGGAGAAAACATTTCTGGCACTTAAAAGATGATGTTGAAAGATTAATATGAAACATGTTTTTCGGCTTAGTTGGAAAGAAATGTTGGCTAGGAATCCTTTTTTCAGCAACAAGGATGAGGAAACTGTCACTACATAATAACGGGGGAAAAAACACAACATACAATTTGGGTTTCCATCTGTAAAATGAAAAGAATTTTTAAAAAAGGATGTTCCGGTGTGAGTGCCAATAATGGATTTGTTTCTTTTGATTTTTTTCTGGTATTATGGAAATTTGTCAAAATCCTGTTCACGCACCTGCAGACTAATGCTTATCTTTAGTAACTGTTTTAAGTGTTTGTGGAGTGACCCTTTAAAGTTTTGACATATCGTTTTGCAGAGGCTTGCGTGCTATCAGTTCATCGGCCCAAGCACCGATAAGGGGCCGAGTCTTCATCACCCTTTCTTGGCTCCTGAACTCTATATCACTATATCCGTCCTAAAAAGGACAACTCAAGGAAAAGTCAACCAAAGCTCCACCACAGGCTGTATGACCCTAACAGTTATCACTGTATCACTTTCACCCTCAGCACAACAATATGCTACCACTGTTACTCCACTGTCCATTTAAAATAGTGACATTTCATGTGTTGTGCATTCATTGTAGAGTGATTTCTAACATTCCAATGACAGATCCACCATTAATCACCACAAAACACAAATTCTCTTTGTCTGTTAACACCTGTGCTATCAAGCGGTCACCTCTTTGCCACTTGAACAGATTCTGCTGCTTGAATGAGCCTTATTGGGAAGCCACTTTTTGCAACTCAGCGGTTTCAGTGCCAACCATGTCAGCTGTGGTTATGGAACGGGATTTTGTTGCTATGTAACCTGGCAGTAGTTCTCGTTTGTTTGTAAAATTTGCAACAGCTAGACATTGCATTGGCATTGTTGGATTTAGCAGAAAAACGACTTATTCTATGTTCTGTTGGTTGTACTTGTTAAAAATTGAAAAGGTTCTTTAAAATCAACCTGGGGAGTGAGAAGTTTTCCACTTTTAAGAGACTTAAGATTGTCAGCTAGTTTTCTGACTTCCTTACTGAATCAATGCAAGAACGTATGTCATTTTTACATTTTCAAACAAGAACATCCACTTTGAGTATCATTTATGACATGTTTCAGCACAAGCTAAGAATGATGAACTGACGGATGATTTAACTCTGTCAGTGTGATAAGTGTATGGTGTCTCACATGACCTCGCTATTTTACATCAAATGGAAAGGATACCGGACATGGAGAGATTCTGGATAATTATTTTTGAAGTTTTAAATGTTCAAGGGAATTATTTATTTGTGTGTCCATTGCCAATAATATCGTCATAGTTACAGAAATATAAAATGGGAAAAAAATGTTATTACTTCATTAACTTGATGTAGATTGTTCCACTGCAGTTGTTGATGTGTTACTCTAACTAAATGATTGATACAATGCATACTACATACTGAAGTTCCCACTTGGCTTTTCAGTGCTTAAACCATGATAGGACATGGAGTGTTTATGTGAACTATTTATCACACATGAATATCATTATCTACTTAGACTAGAACATTTAGATGGCATTACACTGTTTAGATTAGACCGGTCAAACACATGTATTCATTAAGTTAACAGTATTATTTACTATATTATACATGATGCATAATAATATGTGGTAAAAACTGGATATAATAGGTTTTAGAGACATTCTTGTTATTTGAAGGTATTTGCTTTTAGTATAAAAGGGATGGTGGACCCCTCCAGGCTAACAGTCTGCTTCTATCTTGAATTGAGACATATTTTAGTTTATGCTGAAAACATAATTCCAGTATTCTTAAATATTGGCCCCGAAGAAATATTTTAATTTCCATCTGAGGTTTTTTTCTTGTGGCGCTGCTGATTGTAAGGTTGCAGTGAGGCTTGCTGTCCACTAGGTTGCTGCACTGAGCCGTATGGATTTACAATTTGTCTAATCCGGTCCAAAAGTATGAGATGTTATGGAAATGAAAATATATTTTTAGTTTTGATACGGTCTTTATGTTTTCTTTTATCTGCTGCAATTGCACTATCATCTGTGTTTTAATTTAGGAGTTTGACTAATCTGGTCCTCCTAATGTATGAGATGTTATGGAAGTGAAAATGTATTTTTAGGTTTGGTACGGTCTCTATGTTTTCTTTTATCTGCTGCAGTTGCACTATTGTGTTTTCATTTAGGAAATATTTCCCTTTTCTTGATTGGAAACTATATTGGACTCTGTACTATACTTCCTTAACTAAAAGTAAGTTTTAGGAAGAAACGGTTAAACAATGGCTGCCATCCCATTTTAATTACCATTACAAGTTATCATTTTGAGTGAAAAGTAATCTCTTACAACTGCTTCTGTTTACAATGTGACCTTCATTTATGCAATATTATGTTGAATTTTGCCCATTTTGTTTCTTTTGTTAAAATTGTTTTGTATTTCATGAATGTTTTTTATGTTTTGATTTCAATAGTAATAAAGTATAGATAGCAACAATATAGTTTCATTTTTTAGTTTTATCTCAATAAAATATATTCAGTGTTTGTGCATTATTACATGCTGTAAACTAGAAGAATCCATTAAAGGGCACATTATGAAAATCTCTTTCAGTGGTTGTGCACATACATTTGGGTATCTGTAGTGCATACCAATCCACAAACAGCCTTGTCATTGTATGTGTGCTGCCTAAATCGGAAAACATGAGATTCAGAAACACGTGCGGGTTAGTGATTTGATATGTTGGTCAGAAAATGTATTCTGATCAAATATAACACCAAGATTTCGGAGTATGGAGTGTAAAGCTGAACAACCTTAGAGGCTGTAGTATCCAGAGCAACAATAAGGACTTTGGTCTTATCTTCATTAAGCTTCAAGAAATGGTTCGCCATCCAATCCTTAATGGAACACAAAAATGTCTCTTCTGGATTAAAACAAACATACTATACTATGACCTTTTTATCATTTTTTTCCACATACTGTACTATGACTTTTTTTTATCCCTTTTTTCAACATACTTTACAAGGAATTGTTATCACTTTTTTCAACATGCTATTTCAGCATACTATAATATAACATTATCATTTTTTTCAAGTAATAGTATAGTTGGTATACTATGAGTTAATCAATTTTTCCACGAACAATACTATGACTTTTTTATAACATTTTTTCAACATACTTTACTTCTGTTTTTTTGGAAATACTATACTATGACTTTTTTATCAATTTTTTAAACATACGAGGAAAATAAGTATTTGAACACTCTGCTATTTTGCAAGTTCTCCCACTTAGAAATCATGGAGGGGGCTGAAATTGTCATCGTAGGTGCATGTCCACTGTGAGAGACATAATCTAAAAAAATATATCCAGAAATCACAAAATATGATTTTTTTAAACTATGTATTTGTATGATACAGCTGCAAATAAGTATTTGAACACCTGTCTCTCAGCTAGAATTCTGACCCTCAAAGACCTGTTAGCTGCATAAAGACACCTGTCAACCCCATACAATCATTAAGAATCCAACTACTAACATGGCCAAGACCAAAGCGCTGTCCAAAGACACTAAAGACAAAATTGTACACCTCCACAAGGCTGGAAAGGGCTACGGGGAAATTGCCAAGCAGCTTGGTGAAAAAAGGTCCACTGTTGGAGCAATAATTAGAAAATGGAAGAAGCTAAACATGACTGTCAATCTCCCTCGGACTGGGGCTCCATGCAAGATCTCACCTCGTGGGGTCTCAGTGATCCTAAGAATAGCCAGAATACCAAGGCAATTACACTCCAGTTGTCCATCTTGAAAGATCCTTTCATAAAGACAACAAAGCCGGCTGGAACATTTGGGATTCATCAGACACTGTCCTAATCAGATAATGGAAGCATTCTAAAGGAAACAAGAAGCAACAGGCTTCAGGGTAAGTTTGGTAAAGTTTTTGAGAATCATAAGCACCACAGACCGATCCTCTCCACTACTGGCTCTTCTATTCAGAATAGCTGAACTCTTTGCACCATATTTGAAATGTTTTGGACATAAGACATTTGTAACCAACCAAAGACTAAATTGTCAAAATTTAACTGACCAATAGACAGAGAAGAAGCAGATGAACAAACCTGTTTCTGATGAAAACAGAAAAAAAGAAAACCCCAGAAGCTAAGACTGTGATAAAATAGTATTTATTTCACAGACATACAAAGACAGGAACAGAACAGCTTATGGTGATATCTGTCGTACACATAAAGCAAAAAAAGAAATAAAACAAGACTATGTACATCTGAGAATGGATGCCTGAGTGTAATTTGAGGTTTAAAAACTATAACCAACAGGCTCCATCTGCCATCACATACTGCAGAGGAGGATAAAAAACTGAGAATACCACAAGTGTATCGACAAAAAACAGAGAAGACACCACTCGAATGAAACAGACAGTTGGCAATCCATAGCTACACACCATACAAAAGAGAAAAACACTGAACCTCAAATAAAGGATGGACAGGGTGGAAACTGATACTACACATACAACTCAATCTGATTGGTTGATAAAATTTGTATTGTAGTGTATTTGCAAAATGTATCAAAAAATATCTAATTTTTTTTTAACTTATTTTGCTGTTCAGATTGAAAAAATATTAACTTTGTTACCTGTGAAAGTGAGCAATTATGAAACAAATGTCAGTTACAGCACTTTCATATTTACTATTATTTCTAAATAACTAACTTATTTATGTGGTTATGCTGACTTAAATGGCATATACAGTATTTTAAGTGAAATGAGTGAGTATGTAGCTTGTTTATTATCTTGATTAGGGTCTCATAAACCAACCCTTAAAGGCCTAGAAAAGCATGGGAAAATAAATACAATATCCAACATTTTAATAATCAACTTAAAATTTAGAGGTAATATTTTGATTAAAATAAAAAAAAATAAAAACTTACATTCATTACTGGCCTACCCATTGCCAGTAAAAGAAAAATCAAATCCAGTTTAAACAAATTATTTATGGGTATAATTTAGATTTTACTTTAGTTTTTAAAAGCTCTTAATGTTCAAACACTCATCCGGCAT
This sequence comes from Etheostoma perlongum, assembly GCA_026937815.1. Classification (NCBI taxonomy): domain Eukaryota; kingdom Metazoa; phylum Chordata; class Actinopteri; order Perciformes; family Percidae; genus Etheostoma; species Etheostoma perlongum. The sequence continues at coordinate 21,217,649 of CM049386.1, read as the reverse complement.
ACACACATATCTTTAATTTAATTAATTAATTAATTTAAACAGAAAGTGTAAGATCATCTCTCCGTCAAATATAATTTGAATCATTTAAAAAATGTTTGACTTCCTTTGGGAATGTTGCCACAGGAGCAGCTGGAGAACAAAAAAGGTCATTCATCTGGATGCAAAGAAATGAATGAAACTGAACAATAAAGTAAAACAAGTTGGCCGAAGACGAGTTTAGTAAACACATTGTCCATACAGTAAGCGTACAGTAACACAGCTTCATATAACTGGGGAGAAAGACACAAATACACAATGTTGGGAAGGTTCGCCAGACATGGCTGATCCTCAGTCACCTATACTTTCTGTAGGAATCTCCCTTCAGTCACTTTTGGGATTTTACAAGGCAACATTAAGCTACACAAACATCATAAACAATATCATTTGATATTGAGTGAATATTTATTACCGTTTGCTCTGATTAGATCCCTTCTAAGAAATGTTTTTATTTGAATTATTTTCCAGTTAAATAAAATGCATTGTTTTGTCTAATGGGTTTACAATTGAATTGCATATAATGATTTGTAAATCATTATATGAAAACAAATCAACAGAAGGTGGAGTCAAACCATGTCTGTAAAACTTTCCCTAAGAATGTTTTTCTTCTCTACATATAATCATCATTTATAATAACAAACGTTACATAAAAATGTGTGATATACAATAATATACAAAAAAAGATTCAACTGGATCCATGCATAATATGTGGAGCTAGCTTGAGAGAACATACAGTTGTCAAACTGGAAAAGGTTTGACTCAGATGCACCTTGTGTTTCTGACACAAACTATAGTTTGTCAATCAATCAATATGATAATAACTACACAGCTTTGGATCAACAGAACATAACCACCAGAGCAACAAAAAAGAGAAAGAAATATATACTGTATTGTATTTACTGTAAGCGCCCTCACTTTGTGTTACAGACAGGACGCAACCATTACAAGGTCTGTAGGTGCCAAAAGCAAAACTAAACCAGACATAGTTTTGGGCTTTTCATACGCTGAGCACTACCACCCAGAGATGATTCATTTTTCCATGAGTTGGTGGGTCGTGAGAGACGAGTAGTGGGTAAAGGTCGCTCTTGTCAGTTAATTGTGTTGTTGCTCATCTCATGTTTTCGCACCTACCAACCAACATGCTCTACTACATAAACTCCGCTTTCATGTGAGAGGTGGAGACAGTCCTGCCATATAAAGAAAGACAAGTGCAATCCCTTTGTTCAGCTTCACCAACGCATCCACATTACGGCAACATCTAATGTACCACTGTTAGCTTACCGGTTGCATACTGTTGTTTATATAATGTGCTGTAAAAGAAAATTTTGCCACTGAATGTTTCTATAGCAACTGTCCACAAACCAACATCTGAGTAAGTGGTGATGGTAGCAGTGATTGTGAGAGACCACTCGCCACGTGAAAAGAACCCACGCCAAGGTTAGCGGCGAGGTGCACGAGGAAACCTTCGGCATCCATTTCCATCCCATTTGAACTGCACTTACAGTAGCGTTGTCTAGGAGACACCCACGATATCTGTGAGACTTGTTCACAAGAACAGTTTCCCAAATGACTTTTAAGTGATTATTTCTCAAAATAATTTGATGGAAAACAAAGTGCTTAATATATTTTTAGCATCATATTAATGAACCAGCTTGTTGCATTTCTACATGTAAATTTAACACTTCTTTTTTACATTTGAGGTTACCTTTAATATGCTTTTTTTTTGTCTAGTTAAAATATGCCACTTATTATCTTGTTACTGATGAACTCGACTGAATAAAACCATATCAACAACTACCATGAAACACTATCAAGTGTCATCAAGTCCTTATAGTATAGTTGTTATAGTAACTATAATGGTATAACAATGGCCTATTTCTGAGAGGCGATTCATGTATTAGATCAACAACAAGAGGAGAAACAGGGATGACATCTTCAACCACAAAGACGTAAAGTTACTCTTTAAAAGAATTATTTAGGCTTGTTTGGAGTCTAGGCAGGACCGCTAAATATCTACGGTAACTAAGTGTCTATGTAATTACAATGCTGGTGGTTTGTGAAAGGCCAGTCTCTCTCTGTCATATTTTATATATATATATATATATATATATATATATATATATATATATATATATATATACACATAGCGGCTTGAATAAGTTTACACACCCATGCTAAAGCTGATTAAAAAGAGGAATAAAAAAACATTGTTTGGAAATTGAT
>CM049386.1:21127890-21210390 GCA_026937815.1 Etheostoma perlongum | reverse complement strand
TCACCTCATCGCGGGCTCGAAGCTGAACCTGGTGGAGGTAACCAGCCAGGGCGTCGAATATCACGACTGGACTCTCCTCCGAGTAAACCTGAGTGACGGAGAAAGAGACAGGATGGGGAATTGTTTATGGCCTTACTGTAAAAATGAAAGTGAAGTTCCTGTGTTTTGTCACATTCTTATTTGTTTTTGTCAATTTCTTTTCTTGGGACTTAATTTGTAAAAACAACTTACTTCATTATACAACAAAGAGTAATTTGGCATTATAATGCTAAATAAAATATCTTATTACAAATTAATACACTATCTGCAGTTGACAAGAAGTCATCAAAATACACCAAACAGATATAATTTATTGATGTAGGGTTTTACAAAAAACATATTTTAAACGTAAGTGCTCATGTTCATGAGAAGTGATTTCTGGTGGAGACAGAGAGGGGTAAGTCTTCTTCAACTTTAGTAAAAATGAATAATTTAGCTTTTTTACTTCAGCTTTATATTTTGATATGTTCTTTCATGTTTTAAGTAGTATATTCCGAGAATGGCTTGGGTTTCAGAAATAAGGTTTGTGACCAATCACTGTAAGTAAATAAATTTACACAAGTTTAGCATCAATTGCTGGTATAATGTGGGGAAACTACAATTGTTCTTTGTCTCTTTAATGATGCATGATGAGATGCACAAGTTGAATCCACACTGTGCACCAATCAACATTGAAATGAAACCTTCTGCCTTGTTACTAACCTCTGACCAGTATATAGAGCCCAGTGGCCTGTATCTGATCTGAAACATAAGGGGGAAAGCGACATGCAGCGGCCAGGAAGAGGGAAAGTTCCATGAGACGATCAGCCTCTTTGGATACCCTTCTAGCTCATTCACCAACACCGACTCTGGAGGGTCTGGTTTCACTGCAAATAAAGACAGATAAAAACAACGTGTGATTTAGCCATAGGTATTTCCTCTATGGTTTGCATACTAGAAAACATGTCGAAACAAAGATATCAAGTACAAGAGGGCAAAACATAACAAATTAAACCAAAGCACCTGTTCAGACATAAATGCTAAATTACTTTTAGCCTTTTTTGTGTTACTGTTGCTCTTACTCTGATGAACAATCTAGCTTTGCAGCGTTGGGAAATGTGAAGAAAATCCAACTAAGATTTGAAACTGCCATTACCATTTTCTCTGCATGTACTGTATGACCTTGCTATTACTAGAACTATCCATTCATTCTCTGAATCTTTTCCCACAGACTTTCATTGCTTTACTTATGACTCTGATCTGTGACAAAAGGTATATAGTGAGGGAGAAAAGTGGTGAGCGTCATCCATTATGCACATCTGCTGCTATGAAGACTGTCTCAAGGATGCTGTGAATGTCTCTGCTCGAGAGCGACAAGAACACCACATACATAGAGAAGCAGCAGAACCGGATAATTGAGGCCATTATAAAAAGGACCAAAAGGACAAGGTAAAAACTTAGGAAAAATGATGTGCCACATTAGATATCCTGCCATTTGCTGTTGTTTATCTATTGATTTCAGAAAAAATGAGTGGATAATCAAGGTGCTATGGAAGCATGAAGCGCGTATCCCTGAAGTTGCAACTGTTGAAAAAGCTTCTTTTTTTCTTTTTTAAATGGGTGTTGTCACAACTGGTAACAATAAAATAGGGGACAGGTCCAGCAATATGGCAAGCCAATCACAATAAAAGTTTTTGAACAGTAGAATAGGGCTGGGTGTTGAGCTCTGGAAACAAGAAAAACATAGTCAAACTGATACATTTTCAGATATAGGTGATTCCTAGTTGACATGTGTCACTAACATGACAAAAACTATTTAAATCACTCCATTCCTGTGTATGTGTGTGTGTGTGTGTGTGTGTGTGTGTGTTTTATGTGATCTTACATAGCTCATGTAACTTAAACCGGACATATGTCGTCTCAGAGCCGAGGGCGTTGGTCTCTGAGATTCTCAGGGTATGGATGGGCTGCCAGAAGGCAGGATGATCTACGTCACAGTGCTTGCGGGCGACATCCACAACGCATGGTCTCCACTCCTGACCATTCCCCCCTTAAAAACCAAACACATTTTTTTTGCATTCTGTCAGATAAAAAGGCAACCTAAGTGTGTGCCAGAAATTTTAGATACCTTCTAACTAAAAAGTCACCACAGCTGAAAGCTGAAGCCAATGCTTCAGTTTCTTTGACACTTAAAAAAAAAGTGCTGTAATGTGTCATGGTTGAAAGTTTCCACTGAGTTCCATATGGCAGAGTGAAAAGAGGTGAAGCAGAGATGGATAGACAGGGTTCACATTAGGATACGACTCACACTACATGCACTTCATTCAAAATGTAACTCTGTGGCACATGCACTATATTTAGATTCTTCATAGCTCATTCTGAATGGGACCTTGGGCGTTGCTGTTGTCATGCATTAACTCATTCTTACCTGAAGGAGGCATTGTACTTGGCTGGCAGAAAGGTCTTTACTGAATCCACCCAGGAGCAGCGAACATGCGTGTGATTGGGCACTTGACAGGAAATGCTCAGCAGCCTAGGGGGGGTCTGGGAAACGGGAGTCAGAAGTTTATTTTCAGAACAGAGAGGGAGTTTAGATGTCCTGTTAGATGTTATATTCTCTGTCTTGTCCTCAGGGCTAAAGTGAACAGCTATGTGCTATGGTGTCCCTATCATGAACCAACATATTTCAGGAGAGGCTTGGCCAGGACCATGAAAAACTCCCTGTCCGTCAAAAAAGGAAGCCCACTTAGGAAGTTGTTTCCTGTTTGAGACAGTTACAGGAAGCGGAGGGCTTTGTCCATGTGACGGCCGATAAGACCTGTTTCCTCTGAGGACCAGTAGCGCTGTACTGATCACTGTTGTAATAAGATGTCTAGTTGAAGCCAGAGAGCAGCATAAATTAAATGTATACAATAGAATCTCATTCTTATTTTATGATTTTATGCGGAATAATCCAAAGACTGAAATGAACTGTGAGGGACTGGAGTGCTGTGTAAAACATGAGGTGCGTAGCCATGTTCCTGCTGCAAAGAGTCTTTGTATTCAAAGGTGCAGTTCCATGGTGAGAGACTAAAAGTAGAGCAGAGCTGTTAAACTCCTAAATTAGGCGCTATAAGCCTGGACAAGTCACAACAACACTTACGGCCCAGTCTGAGTTTGACAGAGTGGAGGAGGAGCCCCCGGTTGTCATAGCAGCTGTAGTTGCCCTGCGCTGAGTGGTCGACGTGCAGCAGCACCAAGGTTCCATCTGATGTCACTTTGTGCCATGGCAACACTGAGCTGTGGTTGAGATGCCACACCACAGGTATCCTGGTCATAAACACATCAGAGGTTAGTTATGCTTGTGAGGACCTCCCTCACTAACCTGTGAGCATAACGCTCAACCAACGACTAAAACTCTTTCATGGCATTATCTTAGTCATCAAATAACTACGTCTCTATGTTACAACTTTCTTTTAAAGTGCCCATATTATTATATGTACTGCACATTGCTGCAGAACCTTTTACCCTGTGTGTTTAGGTCTCTGTTTTAGCTACAGAGTGAAACATCTCACTTCTATACTATCTTTGTTGGGAGTCTCAAATGACTGACTTAAATCTAGTGCTGTCAGTTAAACATGTTATTAACGGCGTTAACGCAAACCCATTTTAACGGCATCAATTATTTTGTTGCAAGATTAAGGTTCTTTTTGGCCTAGCAAACTTTGTAGTTTTTTACACATGCTGTTACAACAACTAATAACATTAGAAAAAAACAACAACAGGCACGCCGCATACACTTGTTTAGGCTTGCGAGCCGGCCAAAGAGTAGTAGTGTTACATTTTGAGTGGATCGTGAGCGTGAGACGCCGAAACAGATGCCAATAAGATTCTGAATGGAAAAACTTTCCATTCAGAATCGTATTGCCACTTTTTAAAAGTTGCCAAATGGTTCCATTGACAAGACCAAAGTGATCTGTGTGTTTTGTCATTTTTAACTGAGCTATCATCGCAGCACATCCAGTCTGAAATACCACTTGATTGCCAAGCACACAGCTGATGCCAATTCTCCGCCCCCCCCTCGTCAAAGTATTTTTTTCACCATTTATTGATGGGCAGTATTACACTGTGTGAGAGATTATTTGCTCAAGTGTAAATGACTGCTCCAAGTTAGAGTGTTTGTGTGAAATTGAACAGTACAGTAGGCTATATGCCAATAAAAAAAACATTTGCACAAAGCAAGCCGGTCCACTTTTCCATGTTGATAAGAGCATTAAAATGAGAATGGATGGGACAAAAAGAAATCAAGGGACATTTAGAATAGATAAAAATGTGTGATTTATTGTGAGTTAACTATGACATTAACATGTGATTTAAATGATAATAGTGTGATTTTTACAAGGATCTGTACCAATTCTAATTCTGTAGTCTGTAGGACAGGATTTGTAGGCCGGGACGTCTCTGCAGCGCCACAATACTTCATTCAGAATGATTTGGCACATATTTTGCCTTTTAACAATTATTGCGCTTTGTGAGATTTGGATATTGCACTAGTCCATATTGCGATTTCGATAAAATTGTGATTAATTGTGCAGCCCTGAAAATGATGCAATGAAATGATACAGTGAGTACATGATTACATTTGGTATTATTCTGTATGTTGTCCTCACTGTCAACAAAGCCCAAGGGACTACAACCAACCTTGCAATAATACGCTTTGGACAACAATAAAACGTCTATAGGTATAAGATATGTCAACATTTGGCTACACTGGGAATACCTGTTAGCAGGATCAATTAACTGTCAGGTTTTTCTTTTTATTGGGATTTGACTATACACTTCAGTTTTACATATAACATTGTATAGGTTTTTGTCATTTACTGACTTTTCTTTGAAAAGATGCCACACATTGGCTCTCTCTCATTTAGATAATTTAGCCTTTTTGCACCGGCTTTAGCAATGGTGGCACTGTTCAACCATTTGTATCACGATAAGTTATCTTCTGTTGCCTTGAAAACGAACATGTTGATGATGAGATTGCCATTAAAACAGAAGGGGTTTCATGTTATGACTCTTGAATAAATGTAGCTGCTATACTGATGTTTTGGATTATGAAAAAAAAAAAAAAAAAACTTTCAAACTCCCATTGGACTGAGCTGGAAATCTCTCTTGGTCATTAGAAGACAAAGAAACACAACTTTAAGGCACACAGGAAATAGTTTTTTTCTTACATCATTTGTGACTTTCCGCATGCCAGTGTCACATTTGACTCCAAGCGTCCATACTGCACGCCTGACTCTGCAAACACAGATATCACATAAAATATTAAAAGCTCTCAGAGTACGTGCACAATCGACCTACATACCGTGTGTCCCCATCAATGTGATTTAAGTGCCACCATTTACAGTAGAGTCAACAGTATCACAATAACATGACCATACAAGGTTTGGGCCCCTGCAGACACTAGGCGGAGGAGACTTTGGCACACACTATAAAGCTGCTCCAGTGTTATATTTTTCTGGAAGTTTATCACAATTAAAATAATATTACGCTGTAGCAGCAAATCCACTTTGATATATCTTCAATAATAGACAGAGAAGAAGCAGTTAGCATTGGAAGAAGATATTAAGAACAAGATACATATTAACTTTAACTCCATTTAGAAAACATTTTTGACATTAACATTCAAAACAATGTGTTTGTAATGAAAAAAGTTACTAGTGCTGAGGAACAACATCCATTTCTGTTGATTTGGACAACTGCTCATTGTCTTAAGATTCAACATCGCTGTGCTCCAAGCCCTAACTTCACAAACATTAACCTTTGGAAAGAGGTTGGACACATAATGCAAGTTTTTCTTTTTTTTTTTTACTTATTTCTTCCCAAAATCACCTGTAGTGGTATCTAACCATCCAAATAGCTTTTTTAATCTGCTGCGGTTTTGAGATATCTCTTTGGTCTCCACCCTCATACAATAAGGTGCTTATATCATTACAAAATGTGAAAAACTCAACAGAAACATTGCCATCATTCCTTACCATACCTGCAGAAACCTAAATGTTCACAATTTTTATTGGAACTATTGTAGCAGCACAAACAAAGAATAGAACTGGGACAGCAGTATGTTTCAGACATGGTCTCTCCAAACCTATATAGAACCAAAGTTATATGTTGTGCATGGTAAGCTAACCATTTAATGTGCCAGCAGACGCAATGTAACCAAGTAGTTTTAGAGATCTTTAATAACATAACGCCACAGTTAACCCATTTTATAAGTATCCCTCAAGGGGAGACACTACAGGCAAACACATAATTTTTGACTTTTTAGCCTGGTTTGCTTTCATAACACCATGTCTTCTTTCAGACCATCGTGAAAAAAACTAAAATTTAAGAAAACTGTCTTAAGGCTTTAGTGCATAACTTTTTGACATTTGTTACATTCAAGCCATTGCCAAATGAGTTGCTACAAAGCTATTTAAGACTATCAGCTCCACAAAATTCTCTCTGTATTTCTCACTATGGCTATGTTCAGAAGATTGTGGCGTCTGGTGACTTTTGCGCGCAGAAACTCAAGTGAAGATAATTACTTCTTCTGAAGAGTCCATATTTTTTAATCCTCCTTGTGTCCTCCTTGGCTACTAGCAACTGTGTAGAGGAGGGGCGGGGGCTGTGGCGCGATCAAGAGAGGCTTGTGTCATGTGGATGCACAGACAGTGTTGTTGTCATTACTTAGAATTCCTCATGGAGACAACAGAAACTACGTACTATAGCTTTAATGTAAGTAATGAACAAATTTAAAATTTTAGATTCTTCTTCTCCCCTACAAAGCTCTTCATGGTCAGGCACTTTCTTATCTTAATGTAGTACCTTACTACCCCACCAGAGCACTGCGCTACCCAAAATGCAGGATTACTTGTGGTTCCTAGAGTCTCCAAAAGTAGAATGGACCAGAGCGTTCAGCTATCAAGCTCCTCTCCTGTGGATCCAGGTTCCAGTTTGGGTTTAGGAGGCAGACACCGTCTCCACAGTTAAGAGTAGCCTTAAGAATTTCCTCTTTGATAAAGCTTATGGTTAGGGCTGGCTTAGGTGAGTAATGAACCATCCCATCCCTTAGTTATGCTGCTATAGGCCTAGACTGACTTCCCACGATGCACTGAGCACCTCTCTCCTCCTCCTTCTCTCCATCTGTATGCAACCTCATCCCATTAACTCGACTTCTTCCCTTTCCCGGAGTCTTGTGCTCTCTCTCCTTTCTCCTCCTATTGCTTCCTGCAGGTGTTTCTGGCTCTGGAGCTGTGGAGTCTGGATCTGTGGTTGGAGTCACCAGCTGCCTCCATGTTCCTGCTCGACACCCTCTGCTACAATTCTCCATCTCACTCTCTCTCACCCCCATCCGGTCGATGCAGATGACCGCCCACCCTGAGCCATCGTTCTGCTCGAGGTTTCTGCCTCTTAAAAGGAAGTTTTTCCTTGCCACTGTCGCCTAGTGCTTGCTCTTGGAATTGTTGGGTTTCTGTAAATAACAGCACAGAGTACGGTCTAGACCTGCTCTTTTACAAAAAGCGCAGTGAGATAACTGTTGTGATTTGGCACCATATGAATAAATTTAATTGAATTGGGGTGTCTATGATGTTTCAAGTTAATATCTGTTAGTTAAAATCATTACTCTATTCCCTTGCAGTGTTTCCACGTAATGTGTCTAAATATTTAAGAAAAAGCTGAGAGGCCAAGTGCAGTCAGTTTTGTGTGGGGAGCCCTTTATTCAGTAGAACCATATGTATCAATAACTTTAAAGATGAGATAAAAGCTGACAAACTGCTACTTTCCATCATGCAAATATGCAGTGTAGATTTAAAGCAATAAGTGCAGTGTATACCTGAACAAATATTTGTGGTGACTAGTCATTTTCCAAGTATATACTCTATCTGCAGTATGTGTGTGCATGTTTAGCTTGGCTCCATAATATAAAAACTGGCATTTACAGTACATCTGGAGTGGGAAAACATCACTTTGACTGCCAGTTTGCCACGCACACATATTCATTAATTCTCAACCTCAATCACTCAGGCATGGCACTGCTGGCCTCTCCTCCGTTAGTAACAAACAATTTGTCCCAGGTTTACATTTCGTTTTTCTTCTTCATTTTTGAAACAAAACTCTCTTCAGGTCACAATTTTGATATGGCATATCAAGAAGGATAACAGCAGATGAAGGAGTAGAAGCTTTTGGTGGATGTTGTTATTTAATTTGCTGTATTGGTATATTTATGTTAGTTTTCCCTGCTGCAATAACCTCATGTGCCCTTCAGGGACCAACTAAGTTAATCCTAAATTACATTTTACACATACTCAAGTTGGAGGCTAAACTGAAGGCCTTTTCAATACTTGGTTTTCACTCACACCTAAAGTTCATTTTCCTACTGTTTTTTTAGTGGCTGTGCAAACTGAAACAGCTGGGGATAAGACCAACAACGTGCTCCACAGTGATTTTGTGGCTACATTTAAACAGAGACATGCAGAAAGGAAGACGATGTAACCTTCTGAGAGTTTTTTTTTGTAAATAAGCAAATGAAAGCCTCTTCATTGGCCTGTGATGTCCATGGGGAACAATTTATCATAAACACCACATGGCATGGTTAATAAATCTGAGCTACCAAGACAGCGGTAATGTAGGGGCTACAGTGCCTTGCGAAAGTATTCGTCCCCCTTGAACTTTTCAACCTTTTGACACATTTCAGGCTTCAAACATAAAGATATAATTTTTTTTATTTTTTTGTGAAGAATCACCAACAAGTGGGACACAATTGTGAAGTGGAATGAAATCTATTGGATATTTTAAACTTTTTTAGCAAATAAAAAACTGAAAAGTGGTGCGTGCAAAATTATTGGGCCCCCTTGCGTTAATACTTTGTAGAGCCACCTTTTGCTGCGATTACAGCTGCAAGTCGCTTGGGGTATGTCTATATCAGTTTTGCACATCGAGAGACTGACATTTTTGCCCATTCTTCCTTGCAAAACAGCTCGAGCTCAGTGAGGTTGGATGGAGAGCGTTTGTGAACAGCAGTTTTCAGCTCTTTCCACAGATTCTCGATTGGATTCAGGTCTGGACTTTGACTTGGCCATTCTAACACCTGGATACGTTTATTTGTGAACCATTCCTTTGTAGATTTTGCTGTATGTTTGGGATCATTGTCTTGTTAAGATAAACCTCCGTCCCAGTTTCAGGTCTTTTGCAGACTCCAACAGGTTTTCATCCAGAACGGTCCTGTATTTGGCTGCATCCATCTTCCCCTCAATTTTAACCATCTTCCCTGTCCCTGCTGAAGAAAAGCAGGCCCAAACCATGATGCTGCCACCACCATGTTTGACAGTGGGGATGGTGTGTTGAGGGTGATGAGCTGTGTTGCTTTTACGCCAAACATATCGTTTTGCATTGTGGGCAAAAAGTTCAATTTTGGTTTCATCTGACCAGAGCACCTTCTTCCACATGTTTGGTGTGTCTCCCAGGTGGCTTGTGGCAAACTTTAGATGAGACTTTTTATGGATATCTTTGAGAAATGGCTTTCTTCTTGCCACTCTTCCATAAAGGCCAGATTTGTGCAGTGTACGACTGATTGTTGTCCTATGGACAGACTCTCCCACCTCAGCTGTAGTTCTCTGCAGTTCATCCAGAGTGATCATGGGCCTCTTGGCTGCATCTCTGATCAGTCTTCTCCTTGTCTGAGCTGAAAGTTTAGAGGGACGGCCAGGTCTTGGTAGATTTGCAGTGGTCTGATACTCCTTCCATTTCAAAATGATCGCTTGCACAGAGCTCCTTGGGATGTTTAAAGCTTGGGAAATCTTTTTGTATCCAAATCCGGCTTTAAACTTCTCCACAACAGTATTACGGACCTGCCTGGTGTGTTCCTTGGTCTTCATGATGCTCTCTGCGCTTTCAACAGAACCCTGAGACTATCACAGAGCAGGTGCATTTATACAGAGACTTGATCACACACAGGTGGATTCTATTTATCACCATCAGTCATTTAGGACAACATTGGATCATTCAGAGATCCTCGCTGAACTTCTGGAGTGAGTTTGCTGCACTGAAAGTAAAGGGGCCGAATAATTTTGCACGCACCACTTTTCAGTTTTTTATTTGCTAAAAAAGTTTAAAATATCCAATAGATTTCGTTCCACTTCACAATTGTGTCCCACTTGTTGGTGATTCTTCACAAAAAATAAAATTTGTATATCTTTATGTTTGAAGCCTGAAATGTGTCAAAAGGTTGAAAAGTTCAAGGGGGCCGAATACTTTCGCAAGGCACTGTATTGTAAATAAATCTGTGTGACATTAGAAAGACACAAATTACTGTTGATATCAAATCTAGATAGGACATATACACCTTTTTCTTCATGATTATTCTCTATGTAAAAGGAAACTCATTTAGTTTTGTATTGTCATAGTTCTGTTCTGGTATCAATCCCAATGCCATTTTAATCAGCAAGTAAATGGCTGAGATCAGGGATATAGTGCAACAAGAGCAGACAGACGCTCACACACTCCAGCTGAGCCAGATTATTTAAACTACTTATCGGGAAGTAAAACCAAAAGTGAGCCCACCAGACATTTTGGTTAGAATCATTTAATGTAGGCCTGAACTATTTCATAAAAAAGCGGTATTTGTGGTTTATGTAGTTTTAAACAAGATGGGATTGTGCCAAGCATACCGTATCATAGTATACTTTATTAAATAGTCAGAAAAACGTCAACTTCTAGTCTAAACTTGCTTGACATAAGTGTTAATTACACCACATTAGATGTATTCTTGACAAAACTGTAATATTCAAATTCCTAATTTAGACCTTCAAAAGTGACATCGACTAGTGATATCTACCAATAACAGCCCCTCGAATTAACCAGATAAAAGGTCAAGAATATTGGTGTTGTTTCACCAACCCCCAAAATTACCTTAAGTTAATTTCCTGTAGTTTGTTAGGAAGACATTGTTCCCTATATAATTAACAGTCAAACACCAATTTAAACTGTGGCTCTTGCATTTTGACAACTGCACTTTTAAATTCAAGATATAAAACATATGTATGGTTGACACAACCGCAGTGGGTCAGATTTCTTAGATTGAATTTCTCTTTAAATGTATCTCCATTACACCACAGCATTAATCTCTTATCTTATCTCTCATCTTAATTATTTCTCCCTATGTGTCAATCTTTTCCACTCCTTTTCCAATCTTTTTATTCAATGCCTCTCTCGCCAGTTTTCCCCAGATTTTCCTTTTCCCTTTAACCACCACACACACACACACACACACACACACACACACACATCCCTCCCTCTGTTTCTGTGAGTGTTACCTGGGGCCTTGGTGCAGTGTAAAGAGTTGGCTGGTCTGAATGTGTGTATTCATGTTTTATTGGCAGTGATGTACATTATTCCCCAAAACCCGCAGCGTTCCACTCATATCTGATTCTCCCTCTGGCAAGAGGGTCTACACACACACACACACACACACACACACACACACACACACACACACACACACACACACACACACAAACACACAAACACACAAACACACAAACACACACACACACACACACACACACACACACACACACAGAGGAAGGCTGCTGCAAGTTTCTCCTGACATTGGAATCAGATGGCAGGGTGAACACAGAAATTGCAAGCTGGATGAAACTTAGTACTTTCCAAACAATAAAAAAGGACTCTGGAACTGCCGTAGGGTCAAATAATTTGGGAAGGGAAACCTTGACAGTTTCACCTGAAGGGCCAAGGGCGAGTGTTCTTATTGTTGTAGCAGTGAATGTATCTGATTTTAGAAACAGATACAGTAATAGAGGTAAAAAAAGTGACAGAAAGAAGGGATGAGGGAAAACAGTCTTTCAAAGAAAGGGCCAATTTCTTAATGCCAGACAGATCCCCTAAGCGCTGTGTGAGGCAAAACAAAATATGCTTCAACAATACAATTGTTGTTTGCAGAGTATTAATAAAAAAAACATGAATTCCAATTCAACTATAAATAAATAAAAAACTAACGCTGCAAAAAATTGCAGACAGAGAGAGAACAATTGAACAACGAACAAAGTTTCAACAAAAAAAGAAGATTGTGCTTGAAAAATGTGTTTTATGGTAAGCTGCACTGCCTCCCTACATTTTGGAAGTGTTTCTTTCCTTCTTTCTCCTGCAGAAGCTTCAGATCCCAAGAAGAAGTACTTTGAGTCAAAATAGTTCACAAAGGAGTCCATGCCTGATCCTTAACAGAATGTGTTTCTATGTGTGTGTTTTAAATGTGTCCTTGGGAAAATGTCTTTCGGCTTGGTGTGCATGCGTACGTGTGTATGTGTTACCTTCATCAGTCTGAATCTGAGCACGACTGGGACGCAGCGACCAAGACAAAAAACAGATGACAGTCAGACACACAGGACTGGACAAAAGGCCTGGCATCTAGAAAGACAGAGAGAGGGGGAGGTGGGAAAGAAGGAGGTACAAATATTAGGATTTGTTTTTTTTATAAGCCTAAAAGGTTTGGCAGTAAGCAGCAACAACATCAGCAAAGGCATTATCATCATCATCATCATCATCATCATCATAATTTTGAGTCCATTTTGTACAAGCAAATGGGTAGGAAAGGAAAACAGCCAGAAATGTCACATAATCTTTCATCAATTTCCTCACCTAAGCAACAACATACCAATGTTTAAATTGTTTTCAACAACATGTTGCAGAAATTCTGTTAAAGTCCAAAAAGGCAAAGACAGCAAGACAACTGGTCGCCTCTATTTCTGGCTAGTGGAAATCATATCTCAGACAGAGAAAACATGTTGGACGTGACTTTTTGTTTCCACTGGCTTTACCAGAATGTCTGAGAAATAAAGTTCCACTTGTGCTAGAGAACAAATCCATTAAGCAGTTTTGTACCGTAAATGAACTCAACACATTTTCTTTATAATTTAACCAATATGTACACACTGTAAAAAGTAGAAGCCAGTAGCATAGAAAAAGAAAACAAAAGTATTTTTTTTTACAATTATACTATTGCCTGGCGGTACTATGGTGAGCAGGATGTGAGCGTCATACATGAAATAGACTTTATCTCGCTCTCATTTCATTTCAATTTAATAAAATGAAGCTATACTGGCGTGGAGTTTGATGGGTCAAGTAGCTCTGTGAGTCTATGTTCAGTCACATCGGTGCTTTAAATCACACAAAACACACAGTACAGCTGAGGCTGATTTACTGTGTGTATGGCACAATCATAAAAACAGAAGGATCAGGGCCAGAATTTCAGTGTGGGTTAGTGTGTATTGCGCATAATTTCAGTGATTCCTGCGAATATCGCACTTATGAGGAAAATTCACACACAAATTTGAAGCAATGTCTCGTAATGTTCAGCCAATGTTTGCACCGGTGCGGAATCATGTGCGGAATGCGGACGACTGCTTTGAAGCACTGCATCGGCGGACGCAGGAAAACATGAATGGGCCGCTGGCTGAAACGTAAACATCCAGGTGTAAATCCCGCTCAGAAAAAAAATCATTGAAAGCCGACAGGACTAGCGCAAACGGCACTGTGTCACCCACGTTTATCAGACAGATAGTGGTAACGTTAATAAGAAGCAGAATCGGACTAACGTAACAGCTGTGAAATAGAGCTGCTCAATTTGTAAAATGTAAGGTGCTGCTTGAACATGGACTCGGCACACAAAATGGGATTTACGCTAAAATCAATAAATTAACTTTAATTATTAGAGTAATACAGACCTTAACAATCAGATGCTCTTTTCAGGCACTGATTAACAGGACATACTGTACATGTCAATCAACTGCTTAATGCAAATATTTGAAGATGATTTGATTGGCTGTATGCATGTCTATATATCTAAGTAGACAGAGAAGGCCTTTTGACCACTACAAGGTATGGACAGACGTCATCAAACAATTGCAATATTAAATATACATTATTCCTGAGTGCAGTGCATGTAATTAAGAGAGTGTGGCAGAAAGAAAAAAACGTCCAATGTACATTCAGTTGGGCTGAATGAAAGAAACATTCTGGACATTACAGATATACTGTAACAATGACACTGTCATGGAGTTCTGAGACTGTGATGTGGTGTTGCTGATCATTTTATCCTTGGGGGGGGGCTAAAAAAGGCTCTGTGAATGTGATAAAGAGTGAACGACTACATGGTGTAGGTGTTTGTGAGCTACTAAGCTCAAAATAAACACACTTATCATATGTCTGGTGCCACTTATTGGCATGTGACAGACTCATCAACACTTTGCATTGCCTGTTCAAATAGGATGTTACTGAAGCTGTGGCCATAACACAGCAGTGACCGATTCATCGAAGCAAAAGCAAACATAACAAACCATTTCACACAGTTTTTAACGTAGACATTTTAAAAGCTGACAGGAAGCGAACATGGACCCAATCTGTTGCCTAGCAATGCAATTCCAGGGAAAATGTCTATATGAACGAAGCCTGACAAAACGGAAACAGCTCTGCCCTGGACAGTGGGAGTAATGATATTTGCTCATGCTTCATTAGAGTTTGCTGTCATTGAGGAGAGTGAGATATAGAGGAATTAAATCATATGTCCACAAGCTCCACATACATTAGTGCAACAGAGTATAAAACACACTGTACGGATAGATTATTAAAGAATTTTGCCCGTAAAACATGGAAAGTGAAAATCTGAAAGACTGCAAAAGAAACAAGGATACAAGAAAAATGGGGAGAAAATGAACCAGTTCAGTGTGTTGCACTCTAATACTCTTGTTAAGAATCAGAATAGGAATCATTGCCAAGTAAGTAACACAAGGACATTGCCTTGGTGGTTGTGCATGTACATTTACAAAATTGTCCCCCCGCTGCGCCCTTGTGTCCAATTCCAGTGATGGAAGACCCTTTTGATCGTGTTTTAATCAACTGTGTGGGTCCCTTACCTCGTACTAAGAGCAGCAATCAGTACCTACTCACAGTTATGTGCACGGCTACCCGTTTTCCCGAAGCCATTCCCCTCCGCACCATCATAGTAAAAGCCCTAACTATGTTCTTTTCTACATTTGGTTTACCGTGGGTAATCCAGTCCAATACGGGTACAAATTTCCAGTCTAACCTCTTTATCTCAACCCTTTTACTCAAATCACTGAACGTGCAGCAGGTTGCTTCGCCTGCTTACCATCCTGAGTGGCAGGGGGCATTAGAACGTTGGCATTAGACTTTAAAGTCCATGCTTTGGAAGAGAATGGGACAGATCGGGATGAGGGCGTTCCTTTTGCATTGTTCGCCGCTCGTGAAGCTGTACAAGAATCCTTGGGCTTCAGCCCTGCACAGCTTATGTTTGGACACACACCCCGTGGTCAACTTAAGGTGTTACACGACCAGGTCTTGTCTCATGTGTCATCGCCCACTAAAAATGTGTTAGACTATGTAAGCCAGTTCAAAGAGTGATTACACCAGGATAATGCCACTGCTAAGCCCTTTCTCACCGCATCACAAGAGGTGATGAAATGTTGTTATGATCGCTCTGCTGTTCCCCGCCGTTTCAGAAGAGGCGATGAGGTTTTGGCGTTGCTACCCGTTCCTGGTTCTGTCCTCTCTGCCAAGTTCTCTGGTCCCTATGTGGTCCGACAATGTTTAAGTGACACTGATTATGCGCTTAGTACCCCTGAGAGGCGGAAGAAAACCAGGGTCTGTCATGTAAACATGCTAAAGCTATATCATTCTAGGGAGGGCATTACCGTTAGCGTAGATGGTAATCAGTCCGTGCCGCCACCCGTTATGTCCTGTCCCGGGGTAGCTGCCATTGTGGTAACTGGGGCTGCATCTGTTCCTGACCCTGATGATCTGCGGTAGCATCATCCAGAATATACTACGAGCGGCCGGCTTTCTAACTCTGATGCCGTCACAGCCCTGCCATCTCAGTTACAACACTGTACACCTGACTGCTACCCTGCAACAAGATGTAGTAAACCTTAGTATGCCATTTAGTATGCTGCCTCTGTGCCGACCACTTTGGTTGTTAAGACTGGTAACTTGTATGTATATTGTGTGCTTGTTCTCTGTAGCTATCCCTCCAGGTTGCTAGGCTAAACTGTGTGTGATTCTGCTGCCAGCCATTTGGTCTGTTAGCTGTGTTAGCTGTTTTCCTGTAGCCTTGTAGCTGCAGTGTTTCTGTACTGGGAGTGAGTAAGTGCTGGAGTTGATAGTGTTATGCGTTTGTAAAGTTGGGCTAGGGTTTAGAATAATACAGACTTTATTTACATTGGCTAGGAATTTAGTACATTGGGTTCGCTGATGTGTTTGTTTAAACTCATCATAGATAGTGAGGTTTTGGTTTTCAGTTTGTTTTCTGAATATTTAGTAATCCCTGTTTGGAGGCATCTCATTTTGTTATGTTGTCTTTATGTTTTCGCAGCACCCACATAGCCGACTTTTGTTGTTTAACTGTTCTTAGGACTCATGTAAATAAATACCTCTTCCACAATACCAAGATCATCTGGTTTATGGTGCGTCCCTTACCCCTAGACATCAGGGACGTAACAAAATAAAAAGGAAAAAAGAAGAAAAGAAGGCTGTATGGTTTAGTGCCTGATGTGGAGGGAATGTGTCAGGTATATAGTGCAGGATGTTCTCTTCACTAACTTTTTTTCTTCATTACATTCAAAAGTGCATGGTTGCGTGGTTATGCTGAAAACAAGTCTGAAAGGATTAAATCAGGTTTTCAGTCATTTGTTAAATGTTTTTTTCATAATTATTCATCATCCTGCTCAACATTATGAACTTCTCAATGCAATGTTTCTACAGAAAGTACAAGACAGACATTTTCTGTGGGTTGACTAAAAGTATGATTAAAAAGTTCACTGCTATTCATTTGTAAAAAAGGTTTCTCAATGTCAAACCCACTGTTCTGCTTCACACAGAGCAAAATGTGGGGTGAGTGATGAGTTGGAAGGTTGTGGATGTGCAGTGACGGTACCCTATCTTACAATAGTTTTTATTTTTTTGTGTATTATTAGTGATTGTAGTTTAGAGTCTTTCAACAAACACAACATGAACACATACGGTAGACAGAGAGGACAGTAGGCAAGCAATCAGTTGTTGGATGATTACTAAAAGAAATGCACTCTACCTAGCTTTGAAAGCTTTAGGCTATATGTTTTATGTTTTCTCAAATTAGGTTTTAAGCCCGGAGCTTCTTTCCAGATATATATAGTGAGTAGGAGCAATGAATGGCAATTGTAAAATACCACATCTAAGTCTAAATCCCAAATCAGCCTTTTCCATTGAGGGCTGTCAACTCTGAAACACATCACCAACTGAAATCAAATGAATTCCAGACAACATATTTTCAAAAGGTTAAGTGCTGGCTAAAAGCAACCCAGAGCTCTACCCATTTTTGGCTAATTGTACTGTGAATTACCAGTGTGGCATGTGTATTGTATGATGTCTTTTATATTGTATCCCACAACATATTGAAGTGTATTTTGGTTTCATGATCCTGAAAGCTGTAGGCTATATTTAAATTATTTACATGTAAAAGCCTGACTAAGGAAATTACATAGAAATTAACCATAGCTAAGTCTTTGCAGCACATCTGTTTAATGCGCTATATTTGGAACTATGTTTAATTGCATTGCCTCTAGGGCTGGGCAATAGCAATGGTCTTTTCCTGGTTTTAAAGGCTGCATTAGAGGAAAGTGATGTAGTTTTCTGAGCTTTGAAGACTGTTCTAGATGTTCAATTATTTGCCTTTACACACTTTGTTGTTAAATCAACATTTCTTATCTCATCTCATTGTGTAAATAATATTTTGTTAAAGCACCAATTGTCAACCCTACAATAGAGTTGCAATATCAACATCAAGGTATTTAGTCAAGAATATTGTGATATTTGATTTTCTCCATGTTGCCCAGCCCTAATTGCCTCTATCAAATGAAATTTAAATCAAATTCAATTATATCGTCAAACTGCAGTGGGCGATGCATCAATCTAATTGATTCAACAATACAACACTAGCTGGGCCTAAGCATGTTGTTTGTGTATCATGCCATTTGTTTTATTATACCAGAGAATTGGTATATTGCTCTGCATTTATTTATTCATATGTTCTACTGTAATGCTAGCAGTTTAGCTCTATACATGATTTTGTAAAATGTGTATATGTATTTTCTTTATAGTTTTTAAAGGTCAAGAGCTCCGACGCTAACTTGCCGACTGACATGTCATTATACAGTGGTGTTTGGCTACGTACCGTTATCCATAAACACAAAGGGAGGACAGTTGCATTTATTTACTGTAAACTTAAATACCACCATTATGTTTTTAGATTCTTATTTGAGTATGTGTGTTGTTGCATTTAAAAAGTAAAATCAACATCTTCTTTGGTGTCTATAGTTGTTTGTATTTGTAAGATGCTTTTACACCTGTAGTTTAGTTCCCTTAGTCCAGACCAAAAAAAAGATCCGCGTTTAACTTTTAGTTCTAGTCCATGTTGTTTCACATTGAGTTTTTACAAATGAGGCTAAATTTCGAATGCAGAATGTACATGTGCCAACACTACAGGAAACTCATTTACAGACAGTTTTGGAGTCATCCTACATCACCAGCACTATATGGAGCAACAGAGGAAAACCAAAACAAAGTTCATTCCAAAGACTGACAGCAAGTCATGCAGCACTTTACTTAAGGCTTCATATCTTCTCTGGTGGTCACAGAGAGCTCACAGAGACAAGTTGGCTATGAGTATCATTAGCTGAGACTGCAACTAGACCTCAGGCAAATGATCGGTCATAAATAGAGAAAGACAGCTAGAAACAAAGAATGGAAACCCAGTTGGTACCACAATATGGTGGGAGGAGGGGGGTGTCAAAACGTTTTACTTGCATTAAACAGAGAAGTGACAAAATACATAAAGTCAAACATAACTGCAAAGCCCTCGGTTTTTAACCCCATTTCACTTCCTAAAAACTGCACCTTATAAAAGATAGATCTTTATAAAGTTCCCAATACCTGATACCTGCACCAAAACCTGCTACCATGGCGATTTGAAAGAACATGACCAACTGCTTCCTAGATGACAGTTGTGTGTGACACTGGGCTGCACAAATAAACTGGATTTGTGGGGAAAAAAGCATTTAAAACATCCTCTGTGGCTGTGAGATTCAACCTGTAACCTCCAGTTGTTGGCCTCTCTGTAAGCGTGAGGTCCCGCTGCCAAACAGATCAACCCTTTGTTTAAGCCATAAAATAAACATAATCAACGTTTCATCAGGAGAACGAGGTGTTTCGTTTGGCTAATACAAGTGATGTGAGGCTGCCAATGTCTAAACAATGGTGGCAGCATGTTTGGTGAATTATAGACACTGATTTACCAACCTAGTCTCCCGGCAATGAAATGAAATGCTCACATTTAATTTAACCTACGGAGTCATGTACGTTTGTGAGGACGCTTTTTAAAGTAATGTATTTAAATGGGAAGCATGTTTCGTGGTCACAGCATGACTACGGTAGCGACTATTATGTGTGTCCTCTGGTGGACAAACTATGCAACGCCAACACTCATAATATGGTTGAAGGGTGTTTTGTATTTTATTTTATTTATCAAAATTATTCATTTGTCATTATAAATTATTCTGATAAATGAATATATCGCTCGGGCTCTACCTGAAAGATTATCAAAGTTTTTATATGTTTTTAAGAAGGGAAAATTTAAGAAACACGTCAGCAAAATACAGTGTGGATTAAATTTTTAAAGACACAGATATTATGACAGAGCAAACAGGCAGACACATCGTTTAACAAATCTATCTCCCCTTGTGCTAAATATATATTAAAAAAAATGGAATACTTGGAAAACCCCTTTCTTCTTTTGGTTTTCATGCCCTACCTGTATTTGCAGCAATGTTTTTGTTTTCTTCTCACACTAGCTCAGTTGAAGGTTGAAACATTTAATCCCACTCAATAAAACACACCATTAACAACTTAAACACTGGGATAAGTACGTGGCCCATTTATTAAGCCACCACTGGTAAATGTAAATCACCTGGGCCTGCTTTTCAAAAGATATTTTAGCACTTTAAGAGCAGAATGCACATGCAGCACATTATTAAATGCAGATCCATCATGGGAAAGTGATGAAAGATGATGACATCCATTACCCAGTTAAAGTGGTGCATGTGCATCTGCCAAAAAACACATGAAGAAAGCTGTGCAGTTGAGACCAAGACTTCCACAGTGGCTCACAAAATCATATCCCCCAAAAGTGTACACTGAGATCTGGAAAGCTTTATAGTGGAGCAGAGATAACCGCTATTTTGACTAGCGTCTTATGATGTAGCGAGACAGTGTTACATTTACCACTACGGCACTGTAGCTTCACACAGCAGCACACTCAGCGCTTTCAAATCTCACCGACTCCTGTCTCCCTGCCTTGCTTACATTCCTCCTCCTATGTCCATCCTACCCTTCATGCTTTCTTAAGCCTCTATGCATTCGGTACATTCTGTATCCTGTAACCCAGCTGGTACACTCAGCTGGTCAGCTGGTCAGCTCTGTTTGTTTACACGGACACAGTACTTTGAACAATACCTCACACTCCAATGAAACTGCGGCATACAATTATAAATAGAAAACATACTATATGCTGTCTGCTTATAAGGCGGCTTAAAAAATGTTTTTCCCAGGCCACCTTTCAGGCCTAGAGGTGGCGATTCCTTCCTAATGAAAACAGTAGAACATACCTCGGTGTGTTTAGTCTAACCGCCGTGATATCTTGATGGGTCATTGCTAGGACTGCTGTGTTTCCTATGAATGGGAAATGGCCCTTTCATGCATAACATATAAATAAGATTATTCTTTTGCCTCCTCTAGAAATGTCTCTAGTGAATGAGAAGTAAATATTTGTATATGGACTCGAATGGGTTAAGGGAATACTGATTTAAACATTTGCCTCCAAAGTCTAGCCTGATGGTAAACCCCAAGGACACTTTTCACAACTTTTGTCTGTCGCTTACTTTGTTTGCAGTCAGACCTTGCCTATGGTTTCCAAAGCCTCTAATGCCAGAACATTCAAGGTTCAGTAAACATATTAATGTCATACTTTATAATGGCTTACCTTCTTCCCTTTCCTGCTTTCCTCCAGAGTAACTACAGACCAGAAAATGCAGCCCTGCATCTCCCTGTGCCTTTCCTTCACTCCCATGTATTTTCCATGCTATTGATTCCCATAATTAGCTCTCTCTTATCGCTACCTCCACCTCACCACCCTTAGAGGTCTATTTTCTCTCTCCCTGCCTGTGGTTTCCTGCATAGGCCCTGTTTATTTTCCATCACTAATGCCACACAGTACAAGGTCCTGTAAACATATTTAGACAAAGGTTCCACTGACACTTGAGAACAATGCCGTTCCTTGAGAGCAAAGTGCTAATCTGTCCTCTCAAACCCAAGCAACATGTTCCTGCTCATACTTGAGTGTGAGTTGGCCTGTCACAGGTGACAGAGAAATTCGTTTTTTATATGTTCCTTATTAGACAATTCTCTGTAGTAATGTCTTAGAATATTATACCTTGCATGCTTAAATTCATATTCATATCATAATCATAACTTTCATGCTTATCATATATTCATATCTTGCTTGACGTATATTCATGTATGCTTTTATATTTTATAATCTTATATGCACATTTAACCAACTATGTTTTCCTTAAAGCACCGCCATGAAGTCTACTCTGTTGTAAATCCTTTAGATAGTCTTAATTTCGAGGTCAGGCACTCTGCCCTCCTTTTTCTGTGTAGATAGACTCAACAACTGTAAATCTTTGTGTGTGTGTGCTTCAATAAAAGGCCTATGCTTTTGTAACTAGGTGTCTGTTCCGCGGAAGCAACTCTGGCAGGCAGATTGCAGTCACGGATCTAGCCCTTTTGCAAAAGCTTTTCAACTACACATTTTGCCGTCTGAGTCTCGTTTCTTTGCTTGACCATGTTTATTTAGTAAGATAAAGTGTCCTGAACCTGACATTTTCTGGTGCCGAAACCCGGGAGTCAACAGCCGAGGAGTCCAGGACCGCGCCGATCAAGGCCAGAGGAACTGTTAACAGCCGTCCACCTCTTCGCGGGACGGGCCCTAGATTGTCCGGTGCCGCCCTGCATTCACTCGGTGACGACTCCCCATGGTCGAAGCAGCGGACAGAGACGGTGAGTGTGGCAGTTCTGAGTTTCTCATGTAAAAAAGAGGTGCACGGAGTTTTTGCTAGTTAGGGTTTGTACTGAGGATGTGACAAATCTGAAAGTAGTGATTATAGTAGCCCCGCTGTCTGGGACTATATTGGGTCTGTTACTCTGTTTACCTGTGTGTACATATACAAAAGCTTGACGTAATGGCTGTGTGTCTTACGGTCTGGGACTTTATTGAGTGATTTGTTGTGGATGCTGGGAGCAGGTGCGGACTCGGCCGGGTTGTTGTGGTTAATACTTTCCGTCTGGGACATAGCTAGTTTAAACAGGGAGCTATCAGTTGGTTCTGACTAGTTCCGGGACGTCCGAGCGACAGGTTTCCTCCAGCGGGGAGACCAGGGGTGTCTAGAATGCCATCCTGATTGGTTTCGGGACGGCAAGGGTGATCACCGGCTTTTTGTTTCCCGACACGCCGTGTGTGTGTTTGCACAGCGGTGACCAGTCGGAAGCGCTGTACGTCTTTCACAGCGAGGCAGTGTTGTTTGTTTGTGTATTGTAGCAGTGCACTGTTTGCTATTTTGTGTTTTGTGTTTTATGTTGTGTTTTACTGTTACGCTATGTGTGTTGACTCATAGTGAGTAGCGGATTTGTGTTTGTTTCCTGACGCACCGTGTGTGTGTTTACACAGCGGGTGTCCGTCGGAAGCGCTGGGTGTTTTTCCCGTAGCGAGTTTGTGTTTGTTTCCTGACGCTCCGTGTGTGTTTACAGCGGCAGGTGGTCAGAAGCGCTGGGTGTTTTTCCCGTAGCGAGTTAGTGTTTGTTTGTAACAATTTGTTTGTTTGTTTGCTGGTTTGGTTGTGAGACAATAAGAGTGTTGCTTCACACCAGGTTTATTGTGATAACTTGTGGTTCTTTGTGAGATTTTGCTTAGGACAGGGACACAGGTTGGTGTAGAGGTGATTTGTGAAGTTTTATTGTCGCAGTGTTTTATTGTGGAAATTGTGTGATTTGAGAAATAGAGCAGGACAGATGGGTAAAAACCAAAGTACCGCTGTACCTAGCTAAAGATGTAAAATTCATGGAAAAAACCTTCCCAGGAAGTGTGGAATTTGTGAAAGATTGGACAAAGAAATACGGCTTAGATTGTAAATTTAGAATGACGTCTGTTACTAGTTTATTACAGCGATTACAGGTGGAGGAGAGAGTTGCTATTTGGGAGAAAAAGAGACAGAGGATACAGGAGAGCTGTGTGCTGCAGGAATGTGGAGAGAGCAGGCAGGCAAGAGAGAGACAGAGACAGATAAGGGAAACTACAGAAACAACTTTTTTCCCTTGTTCTCTGTCTGCGCCTTTTTATTTGGAGTATAACGAAAACCAAGCATAAATCACATCTGAAAATGGGGGATTCACTCAAAATTGGTTTGAACATTGGGTTGGATTGATTGAAAAATTGAATGGGAACAGTCAGAACTGGAAACAACGGAGCCTGGGGCGCCCTTAAATAAAGGTGAGCAGAACCTGTTGTGAATCGAATCTGCACATTGGTGAAATCTAAATTAAGGCAATGATGTTTTCATGGTCTGACTGATAAAAATTGGAGTGATCCAGTGGGGTTAATTATGCTACGTGTTGTTGAAGAGTAAAGAGTAGCCAAACAGCAGGTTTGGTGAGAAGCAGTGTGTATTTTGTCTGAGAGACAGACTACACACATGGAAGAGGCAATGTGTTAAAATTTCTGAACGCAGAACCTCTTAAAGCATGAGCATTGCTGAAATTTCTTAGCAAATGAATGTGTTAAAATTTCTGAACGCAGAACCTCTTAAAACATGAGTAGTGTTAAAATTTCTTAGCAAATTCTATGAGGAGTAATGCATGTATACATGATTACAATCACAATTATATGAGGGTGTCTGACGAATCACATACATTGATTACTGAGTTGGGACCAGATCCCTCTAGATTACAGATGGACTTATTGGTAAAAGAAAAGAAAAAAACAATGAGTCAGAGAGCTAGTGAAAGAAATTAGGAAAAAGTAATGGAAGAATATAAAACAGTTGATTGATACCAATTCCAAAATTGTTAGATTTAAAAGGAAAAAGTAATGGAAGAATATAGAACAGTTGGTCGATACCAATTCCAAAATTGTTAGATTTAAGGAAAATAAGTAAAAAAGGGTACGTGCATGTACGTGTGTATGTGTATGTATATATATATATATGGAGATATATGTATGCATATATATACATATTTGAAATTGCTCAAGAAGAGTGAGCCAGAGTACATGGATTGCCACTGTTATGGGAAGACTATGTGTAGAGATGAATTTGGTTTTTGATTAAGGTACAATTAGGTTAACAGCCGCTAGATTTGTAAAAACATTGTTAAAATAGTTTAAAATGCCGGACTGCAGTGGGAACATGTGGAGAGGTCAGTGTCAGTCTGTGCTTATGATTCATGTCTCGAGCTAGCTAGCCTTGGTCAACAAGACTTCAAGAGTTATAGGAGGAAGTTTGCTAGGCATGTAGTATAACATTGACTGACACACAACAGGTCACAGCATGCATCATAGTTTGGCATTGTTAACAGTAATTTCACTATTTCACTCAAATTTCTGAAAAAGACAACTATTGTGTTAGTGCCAAAATAAGACCAGATTGCTCCAGTCAAGTGCCACACGTTTCACTAGCAAAAACATAAGATATGAGATGGAAAGATTTGGGAGTAGTGGCACTCAAAGTTCAAAGAGCAGATGATTAAGGGCCGGTAGATGACCCAGGGTTGGCATACAGCCCCTCCAGTGAAACGTACAGATATCAACAGGGGTGGGAGGTGCTTACCACCCCCAACCTATGCAAAACTGACCAATGGTTTACATCCATATGTTTGAGTGAGAGAGATGTACAGGACCTAGCAGGGGTCCTTTAATGCTGATAAAAGCTACCCAAAAACAAAAACAAGGCCAGACTGGCAGCCCAGGGTGAGACAATGCCCACTAAAACCAGAGGCAGAGAGAGACATTGCACCTGTAATTTAGTAGAAGCAGGACTAATCAGAGAGTGTCCTGACTAGCCATGCGATACACCAATTTTTCCAGTAAAAAAGGTGATAAGGTTCATTGGCGCTTGATTCGAGATATAAGACAGGTAACTGAGGCCTGTAATAAGACAATCTCATAGACAAGATTTTCTTTTAGTTAATTGTTCATATATTAAGTGGATCTACATTGTAGGTGCCTCTGAAACGTGAGCTTCCTAAAGATAGATCCTTGAATAGAGCCTCCGGCGTCCAGAGACAGCTAGTATTGTTATGGCTTTGCAATTTATCACTGTGAGCAAATAGGCAACAAAAAGCTGGCGCCTTGAGAGATATGCAACGGTCAGCTTGCCCAAACTGTAGGTTAATGCCTGAACCAATCTACAGACGAGATACATTTCTAGCTTCTAAGATTAAATGACAGCTACAGTCATTTTTTGTTTTAGTTTTTTTTTTTGATATGTATGTGTTTTTTTTTTTTTTTTTTTTTTTTTTTTGACGCACTAGGCGGGTGCTCAGGGACAGCTCTGGCCCCTAGAGGCCTGAAAAACAGAAAACAGAAGGACGAAGTGTGTTGTTTAAGATTAGAGTGTTTTCCAAACATGGTCTGGTTTCTGTTGGGGCAAACGGGAGATAAGGAGCAGTCATGTGTTATGCGCACGGAACTGTGGGGTCACTCTGTGACTCTGTTCGTTGTGAAGTTAGAAGTTAGAAGTTGGAGAAGTGTAGCTTGTCATTTTGGTTTGTCATTTTTGTTTGTTTTGTTTCAACAAGGTCTCTAAAACCAACGAATTCCTGAGTTTGGCTTAACAGAAACAAGCAGTACAGTCCAGAACCCCCACACTAGACATTAGACACACTCAAAACTCAGGAGCTACAAGACCTTATCTGACACGCCTAGGGCCTTGAGTAACAAAGTGAGATGGAACAATGTGGAGGAAAGAAAAGTTTTTCCTCACCTAAAAGAAGAGCTAATGTCGTCCACAACATTTGAACAGACTGTGGATTTTAGGGAAAAAATTTTGGCCTCAGTAGAATAAAGTCAGAGAGAAACACAGTGGAGGTCACAGACATACACTGAGATAGCAGCCTAGTCAGCCAGAGCATACAGAAAGTCAGGGAAAGACAGTTGAATATGCAGACTTGCAAGTGAAGTTACTTCAGGCTATTCAATTACCACACAGATTAGCTACTTGCAAGTGTGCAGCACGTGCTAAGCGAGAAAAAGATCCAGTCAGTTTAGGTAATGCAAAAGCAGATGAGAAAGCTATGAGAGCAGCTGTAAGATCAGAGCTCTTAGCGGTTCAAGAGGAACCACAGGATCCGATGCCTACAGAAGTTCTGAAAAACATGCAAGACAACTCTCCCAAAACCGAGAAAGATGTATGGCTGGCGGACGGTGCAACTTGTGTTGATAGCCTATATCAGAGAGATGACAAGCCCTGCTTGTCTGAAATTTGTATTTTATGGTAGCTGGGTGGGCCATGGCGAAGAGCCATGTCCCAACAGCGGGGAATGGTATAAGAATAAGGTGTTTCACACCTTCAAGGGATTAAATTCTTACTTAAAAAATTAATCCGCAGGGAAATGTAAGACCAAAGAGAGGGAAATGCCCACAAGGGTCACATCCGAGATCCTATACATGGATTTCATAGAGCTAAAGCAGATGCCATTACTGTAGCCAAAACACTCGCTAAAACGGTAATACCCCAGTATGGCATCCTAAGAATAATTTGGAGTGATTATGGCCCACATTTTGTAAATGAGACAGTAACAGTAACATTGCTTTGTGGGAAGGGGTCCCCTGGGCAGAGAAAAGTGATGATCCAGGGGCCCTCTTAGCAGAGTGGATGTGCAAAGTGTTTAGAGATAGGACTGTTCAAAGTGCATGTAATCTGCCTATCTCTCCCTCTCTGTCTCCCCAGGTGGGGAGACCCCAGCCAGATGACCAAGTGCTGATAAAAGTGATAAAGAGGAAGTGCTGGTCATCACCAAAGTGGGAGGGGCCGTACACCGTGCTCATCACCACGCCCACAGCTGTAAAGATTGCTGAACGATCCACGGGTTCACCAAAGTCACTGTAAAAAGATCATTCCATTCCCACACCCGAATAGGCTGGAGGGCGGGCGGTATCAAAACCTTTGCCTGCTGAAGAAAGAAGAAACCAACTGAGACTTTATACTCCAGCTATGGGTGAACTAAAGGGATGGGTTTGTTCTGTCCTACTGGTCTCTGCGGTCGCCGACAGCGACTAAGGGACCACAACAACAGGTTTCACATGGAAACCGTGTGCTCATCGACGAAGCCATGAAAGACTATGATGTGGTTTATAATTTGTCCTTTGATTTGAACATTTGGTATCGCTATGCTAAATATGTAACCAAATCTGAGAACCACAAAAACTGTTATGTATGCACACGTATGCCAATTCCGCCCACAACCCGTATGTGGTCCGAAACCCGTCCGACGCCAGCACCATCTTCCTACACGCTACCCTCCGCCTTAACACCCACTCTGTTGAACGAGACCCTGAATTGGCAAACGGTCCCGCCATTGACTGTATGCAAATTGGACATCACCAAGTCTGTAGGTAATAAGACTTGTGTGCCCTATTTCCAGGCCCCTGATGCATTGAGAACATATGGCCAGCTAGGAGTCAATTGGCTGTGTGGCTCCTACATGTTCCTAGATTTACCGGTGGGTTGGGAGGGTCGTTGCGCTCTAGAACCGGCAGATCATTCACACATGGTAACGCTCCGCCACCACCCACGTGCGAGACGTAGTGCTTTGGAACGCCATGACAGCGTAGGGGGATCGGATGTCCCCAAAGGTCACGAGCTGTGGTCAGATGGCCAGAAAGTTTTGCATGCACTTTGCCCGTGGGTAGGGGTGGGTAAAGTTGAGCTGAGAATGGAAACAATCAGTTACCGAGTAGGGCTGTTCATGAATTCAACCGTAACAGCCCTGTCAAAAATATGCGAAGAATTGACCGCTATAAGATTGATCGCCCTACAAAATAGGCTGGTGTTAGACCAGTTGACGGCATCACAAGGTGGTGTGTGTGCGCTTATTGGTACTACGTGTTGCACGTTTATCCCAGATAATGACAAAGATGCAGGTGTCATTCAGAAAGCCATTCTTAATTTGACTGCACTTGAGAGATGCTGCTGAGGCAGATAATGTAGTTAGCGGAGATTTCCTCTCCTGGTTAACTTCAGGACCTTGGTATGGATTATTGCTACTTTTCTTGTAGCAGTACTTGTAATATTTTTCATACACTGATACAACTGACCAACTATGCACATGTCCAGTTTCATCAGCTCTCTGCTAAATCTGATAAGTAATGATGAATGTGTCCCAAGCCCACACAATGATGTATTAAAGCACACATAAACCTTTGAACTCATCTTGGCCAAAAGGGTGATCGCTCCCTAAGGGGGGGGTCGAGAAGGAATTTTTCCTTTCTAACAGACGGAAAGGGTTTTTTGCCTTCTCCCTGATGAAGAGTAAACAAGTATCCTATCCTGTGTGTGCATGCTTTGACGTAATTATTGAAAACCGCAACCCGGAGTCATAATTGCTGATGTTTGTTAAATGTACAACAGGAGGGAAATGACAGAGAAATTCGTTTTTTATATGTTCCTTATTAGACAATTCTCTGTAGTAATGTCTTAGAATATTATACCTTGCATGCTTAAATTCATATTCATATCATAATCATAACTTTCATGCTTATCATATATTCATATCTTGCTTGACGTATATTCATGTATGCTTTTATATTTTATAATCTTATATGCACATTTAACCAACTATGTTTTCCTTAAAGCACCGCCATGAAGTCTACTCTGTTGTAAATCCTTTAGATAGTCTTAATTTCGAGGTCAGGCACTCTGCCCTCCTTTTTCTGTGTAGATAGACTCAACAACTGTAAATCTTTGTGTGTGTGTGCTTCAATAAAAGGCCTATGCTTTTGTAACTAGGTGTCTGTTCCGCGGAAGCAACTCTGGCAGGCAGATTGCAGTCACGGATCTAGCCCTTTTGCAAAAGCTTTTCAACTACACATTTTGCCGTCTGAGTCTCGTTTCTTTGCTTGACCATGTTTATTTAGTAAGATAAAGTGTCCTGAACCTGACAACAGGAGTGTTTCTCTCTAACAGCTCTGCTGTATTTGTATTGTTTATGATGGGCATGTCTAGATTGACTATCTCAGGTTACACCTGAAAATGTGGAGCTATTATTGGCAGATGGCCATGGTAGAGGACTATGATCCCACAAGCATATTTTTTCCAAACCGTGCCCCTTTAGCCCAAGAAATAACTAAACCAGGGATCTTAGGTCAGGTATAGTAAACGGTATCTGTCTGCTTCACGTTTGTGGCCTTCCCCTGTCTTCCTGTGCTTCGGTGAAAATGAGCCATTTTTTCTGACTCCAAGTGCACAAATACAAAAGAATACAAAAACACAAAGTTTGAATGTTTCATTTTTGCTGTGTATATTTGATCTAATTCCTGGAAATAAACTCAAAGCACCACTGTACAAGACTATAAGGTATAAAGCATAAGTATTGGCAAAAATCGGTTTACACACACACACACACACACACACACACACACACACACACACACACACACATCTTCCCAGTGAAATTCTAGTATCAGATACGCTCACTTTCCACTCAACATGACATTACTCTGAACTGTCTTCTTGATAAAATGCTCAGTTCAGAGAAAGCCAGACTCACAAACGCTCAGTGTTTTTCCTCTGATGCCAAAGAAACAAATCAAAGGCAGTCCAGTAAAACCAGTGAAGGCACAGCTGAGTTTACTCCTCATCCTATTAATGTATACAAAAACTCCCTCTGGAAGCCACACAGCTACTGGGATCTGTACAAGTCTATTACCACAAACCACTTTTCTCAGCAGCTGGAGGAGGTCTTTCTGAAGCTAAATGTGAAAAACCACACTTTCATCCAGTGTAAACATGTCCATGGTGGGACATGATGCCCCTAAGGTACCATGCTACCTGCACGGTGGTTAGGAACAAAATTCTTATCTTTACTCAGCCTACCAGTTACTGAAATATAATGCTCAATGCAAAAGAGTTGCAATGTTAAGTAACTGCCAATAGTACACTAAAAAGTGTTGTGGACCACTTTGAGCTTCTCAAATTTCAAACACTCTTCTTTCCAGGTTGTGTGAGTTTGTAATCGCAAGCCTATTCTGTGACTCACCCCCACCAGTCACCTTCTACTGTAACTCTTCCAGCAAGAACCAGAATAGACAGGGGAATGTAGCCATGGATATTGTCACCAGGATGCACTTGTAAAGTATTCCCAAATGCACCGAGATGCAAAACAACAGCGAAGATCCAAATCCACATTTTGTTCTTGAAAATAAAATTTTTTACTATTTTTGTAGACTTTGCAAATCCAACCCAGAACCACAACCAGAGTAATTAAAAATAATTGCAGGAGCAGAACATTCTAAAATGCCTTGGTAAAAAACATTCCTTCCAAGCCAACAGTAATAATAATGAGGTCAAGGGCAATAGCCAAGGTAGTCTGACAAAAGGCACACAATAGCTGTGCTTAGGAGCACTGGGAAAAAGGACTGCTGAAATAAGTGGAGAAGAAAAATCATAGTTAAATGAGGTGTGCGCACGCTGAGTAATCAAATTCAAAAGAACTCTCTTTTAGCAAGTCCTCTCTGTGGCAGTATTATCCCACACGGTGAGTCACTCACACACTGGCATGCCACTGCACATTCAGTCAGCTTTACAAGAGAAAAGGCAAGACAGTGGAAGGGGAGAATGGCAGAGAAAAGAAAAAAAGAGAGAGAAGAAGACAGGGGGAATGAATAAATGAGTAAAACAAACAGATGGGCAGAAATGTAGAGGTTAAGAAATGCAAACGCAGGAAAATGGTCAGGCTCTTTAATATTTTACACACACACACACACACACACACACACACACACACACACACACACTTTTGCTGTTCGCTGACATAACCGATTATTACAGGATGTCCTGTTCATGAGGACAAGTCATTAGAATTTATGTTATAAATTAAAGATTAACTAAGACTGATGTAATTCAGCCTACTGCATGCACAATGTGGTCATCAGTGTGTATGCATGTGCATATTTCTTTGTGTCATTTTGCATTGTGGCGTACTCCAGTAATGACCATAAGGAAATAATGGCAACCAAATTAGCTAAGCTACATGATACAAGTGCATGTGTGTGAGTGTGAGAGTTATGGACTATAGAGTGTGTGTGCTTGTGTATGTGTGCACTAAACCAACAATATAGCGTGGTCAGGCCAAGATGGTGGGGGCATATTACAATGGATCTGGTGTTTACCCAAGTCACTATGGCAACCACTGCACACCCTGTCCCTCTGACCTTTCCAGGCGATAACACTGCTGACTGGCGTGTGTGTGTGTGAGTGTTTGTGTTGTATTTCCATATATGAAGCTCCTCGGTCCAGGCCCTGTGTGTTTGTATGCATTTCCCCATATGTAGAGAAATATTTTGAGATATTGATTCAGAGGTACAAATATAATAAAATGAATGAATTATTTTCCCATTTTATTTATTTTTCTTGTTTTAGCAACTGCTGTGATATTAGAAAACAATAAAATCAATCATTCAAAAATCAAGGTAAAAGTTACAACTTTGAATAAAAAAAAAAAAAATAAAAAAATAAACTTAATGGATTTTTAGATTTTTACTTTCGCTTTTTTCTCCCTATTTTTTCTATTATTTAAAGCATCCTGTATGAGAACAAACATTCTGGTGGAAATTGTGTTTAATGTGAAGATAAGCCTTAATTATATACCATAGATGGTGGAAGGTGAAAATTGCTCACACCAGTTTCTGTCTTTCTTTCTGCCTCTACTACGTATCTCTATCTTTCAATCTCTTTCACATCCTGTTTCCCTGATGATACCAAACGCCAATATCCGTTTTGAAAGATCTGAGTGTGCTATTTGATTTATCTTCACCTCTTTCCCCTCTTTGTGACCCACTGAGATATTTTACTCTGCAGCATTAAGCCTAAGGGCCTGCTCTCGACGACACTCCTCCAATGAGAAAGGTGTTTACAGATGACGAGTGAAGCAAAGATGGGCCAATGATTTAATTTCACCCATTTGTCTGGGAGAATTCCCCTTATCAAAATGTATTTAGTGTATCAAATATTTACTAATGTCAACTATTTCTATATTCTCTTTTTCTTTCCCAGCTTAACTACTTGTGCCCCAGTGGAAGCATTACACATGGAGGTTTAGTCAGGCTGATGTTGTCAGGGGGTCCGATGTGTCCATGTAGAGCCTGTTCACCCTGCAGAGTAACCTGATGGACTGTTGAGCTAAAGGGAAAATCTTTGGCCAGACACTATCTGGCGCTCTAATGACCAATTGAATCCCCACTACATTTTTTCCTTGCATTTGGTTGGTCCAGGCTGGCCAGGCACATCACATTTACCAAGGCTGATCCAAGAAAACCACAGAAGACCGATAACAGAGACACGCAGAGACAAAGATAAATGTTATTAGCATCCAGCAGGCAAAGAAAGGTTCAGGCAGGCTCTGAAATTAAAAGCGTCTAATGTGGACAGGTCTTGAGTGCACACGAGATAAGGAAGCAGTTGAAGTGGAAGAATGACGCGGTTTCCGAGGAGGATTAGAAAGATGATAAGCATAGGAAATCTGTAACCAAGGGAGCTAAAGCAGCGCTGTAAACATCTGGTTAGCCAGGGAGCAGATACAGACACAGCTTATACACACTTGCAGAGCTTTGATTTGGAAAAGATTTTGTATAATAATTTGGCCAACAGGTGATAAATTGAAGGCTTTAAATTCTGTTAAATACACCGGCTTCCCCCATGCTTATGTGTAGCCTAAACAATATACATTTTGAAGGATTTGGTAAATCAAATATAATGTTTATCTTGAGTTATGCGATTATGTAATATTGTTGTTAATCCGCTTTTGTGAACTCTCACAATAATAATAATAATAATAATAATCTTGCTTTCCAAATGTAAGATTCTGAGCAAATTGTAACCAAAAAATTGACAAAAACTTTATTTAAGTTATTTAAGTTACTGCAAGACAAAAAAGCAGCCGAGATGCATAATGGAAGATCTTGACACTGCCACAAGCACTGCTAGGATGAATACATGAAGTTGGACTTTTGCAATGGCTGCGACCACGATAAATGGAAGATAGACAGGACTATATAAACACCTAAGCCATGGTTAACACTGAAAACAGAGAAACAGACAGAATCCGAACCCTGCCAGCCCAATCTAGCAGTGGAGCTGCTGGTCGACTGTTAGGCCTTCATCCAACTTTTGCCTAAGCCTAAACACACAAGGAGTAATGGCTACCATGTGTGTACAGAGATAGCACCCAGCCAACCCACAATCCATGGCCTGAGTGTGCGGTTTAGCGTGTGTGCGTGCGAGACAGAGAGTGAGAATATTATTTAAGTAATTATATGTTAAACAATCAGAAAATGCAAAACAGCTTTTTGTGTTATTACTGAGAGCAGAATTTTCCGTCAACTTGTTAGTCCTTTCAAAAAAGTTGAAAATAATTCTGTGTGTGCGCGTGCTTGGCACAAGAATAACGAACCTGTGCTGTGCTGTGCTGTGCTGTGTGTAAGTGTGTGTGTGCAGCGCCGGTATCTTGGCCTTAGTTCTACAATGCAGGAATTTCCTCCAGCTCTGCCGCCAGCGCAGAATGGCTACCATATGCCAGCTATTCACACACATGCAAACACACACATACACACAGTTGAATGAAGACCACAATCGGGCTGGCATACAAGTTTGTAATACTGAAGCCAACCTCACATATAAACAAACACACCGAAATGCATAATGGCTTGTAGGCTGAACTGAAAACACACATTTGCGCTGGCATTCACAAACATCAGCGTCGGTCTGTAAGTTTTAGCCACATGGATGTGTATATTTGTGTTTTTTGATCGTACAAGTGCATGTGTATACATTGGAGAACATGTAAAGGCCGCAAACCCATGAACACACCACTCAAAGCGTGCACGCGAATAGAGTACACAGTAGTCCACGTACACTCCAGTCATGTGAATTTCTTTACTTTATTTTGTCCTGTTTTGACAATTCTGTTATGCAATAGATACCCCGCTGGGTTCACCAAAGCTTTTTTAAGTTTGGTGACAGATCAACAACTTTCCCTAAAAAGGCACATGCATCACGCATGTAGTAATTAACATGAATCTGCCAACAACATGTTTTGTCTACTGTGATTCCTTTCTCTAATCTTTCGTTTGTTTGTTTTCAGCACATTTTTAAAGGAAGTGTTTGAGTAGGGTGCCTCAAGGGGCGGTAACCCACGAACACCATGGTGGACACCTGGTCAGGGAAGCCGTCCGACTGAAGAAGGAGTCGGTCTGGGATGTGTTATCCCGGAGGACTCCAGAGGCAGTTGCAGGGTACCGAAGGGCCCAAAGGGCTGCAGTCTCTGCTGTGAAAGAGGCAAAGAAGCAGGTGTGGGGAAAGTCCGGAGAAGACATGAATAAGGACTTTCGGTTGGCACCAAGGTGTTTCTGGAAAACCGTTGGTGAACCATCCAAGCTGTGCCCAGTAAGGATGGGATGCTGTTGACCTAGCAATCACCATAAAAAAGCCATTTTGTAAGCACTCTGACTCCAGTGTGTTGTGGGCATAAAGCTTAAAATCAGAATAAATCTCATTGATATTTCGCATATTGAACAACGTAATCATGACTTTCAATAATGAGGGCCTCATAGTGAGCACAGTTCACGTGATGTGACGTTTTTTTCATACAAAGTAGTGGAGGATCACAAATCTGTATTTTCACAAATTACAGAATAAGATTTCATCTCCAGAACTGATGCCATTTCTGTGATCTAAAGAGAAGATTTCAATTTTTTCCAGTGACATGTCCAACTTTTCTTTTGCACGGTAAACAGCTTCATAAAGTCTATATTTTAAATCACTTGTATGAGCTGAGACATTTTGATCCAGCTAAGTTTTAGCAACTACTGTGATATTAGAAAACTGCAAGAGAGCCCAAACACTGCAAACAGAGTGGCCAAACAGATGTTCTCCTGGACCACTTCTTGGCGCCCAAACTGAGTCATAGCAAACATTTCTCAAAGGGCGTAGCTGTACACTATATTCATGGTTCAATAGATATCACAGTTTAAGGGTCAATCTTTAAAAGCCAGAAACTTTGTGAACGCTCTGGGATGAATAACACGAAACACGCAAATGCAACATTGTGTTAAGTCAAGCTACTATTCTAAATGTTTTTTTCCTCAAGTTATGTAAGCCAATATCAGATTAGAAAATAATGTGTTTGGTTTTTCTAATTCTTTAAACAAAATTCTTTATCCCATGCTCCAGTTAATTAGAATACTATCGTTAACGTTCTGGTGACATTTGTTTACAGGCTGTGGTTTGCCTGTAAAGTAAATCTAAATAAACTAAGTACAACAAGGTGACAAAGGAAACTTTTCCACAAACAAAATCAAGTGGAACATGTGATCTGACCTCTTAACATGTTTCCGGCTATGTTTAACTATGCCTAACTGTTTGGACTAGGTTCAACTGGAGTCAGCTGGCAGTACCAGAATATCACCGAAAACCGCAGCACTTTTTTATAACTGTGGTTTGGAAAATTCCACAGCAATAGCATCCTAGTTAAGACTCCCAGTCATCTGTATACTAACCTTAACATCTGTCAATGCATTTACCACTGTGCTCTGACTAATCACGCAGCTTAAGAGTGGTGTGATCACATGTAGTAAGTGCTCTTTTATCATGAGTCTACTTGATGCTGTTTGGTTCAGTATCTGAAATGTAGCTGAACATCAATATTTTTATGGCACCGAAGGGAATACTCCGACCTATGAGTATTGGAAAATGATTCATCCCTTGGTACCAAATTTCAGTACCTGAGAGTGGCTCTGCAGTTTTGATGAAGTCACAGTGAGTCACGGCAATGCCGACAAAGTGGTTTCAAGTGTGGTTACAGTCATTCAAAACTTCACGCAGAGAGCGGTATATTAACAGTGAGGTGAAAGTGGTCGAAGTGCTGTTGACGTTACACTTCCTCTGAGACAAGCAGGGACAACAGTGGTTTGTATGCCCTGATGAATGACTGACAGGCTGAGGTTGTAAGGCAAGGCAACTTTATTTCAGGAAAAAGGCAATTTGATTACATTCCTTCGCAATTACAGTGAGGAAAATAAGTATTTGAATACCCTGCTATTTTGCAAGTTCTCCCACTTAGAAATCATGGAGGGGTCTGAAATTGTCATCGTAGGTGCATGTCCACTGTGAGAGACATAATCTAAAAAAAAAAAATCCAGAAATCCCAATGTATGATTTTTTTAACTATTTATTTGTATGATACAGCTGCAAATAAGTATTTGAACACCTGAGAAAATCTATGTTAATATTTGGTACAGTATACAATACAATTTCAGACCCCTCCATGATTTCTAAGTGGGAGAACTTGCAAAATAGCAGGGTGCTCAAATACTTATTTTCCTCACTGTAAGTTAGTTCTCCATTACGGTAATTCAATGTTGACAAGGCAGTCACCAAGTTTATTGTTTGTGTCATTATGCAGTTTGCACTAAAAAGTCTTTGTTTACATTCCTTTGCATTTTGGTTAGTTCAGTATTAGCATGTAAACAATGTATTTTGTTTATTTATTATTTATAATATGTTCATGTTGTGGCAAAAAGGTTTCTCCTCTTTTGTTAATTATGGCCCAGTTAGGATTGATAAAAAGTATCTGACTGGCGCACCCCTATCCATAAGCACAACCAGTGTTATTAATGTTACTCTGAGTGAAAAGTGTTACCAACATTTTTTAATTTAGATAACTGTTTTGATTCACAACTAAGGTAGAAAATAGAAGTTTAGTGTTTAATGTATTTGTGTTGAACCGGCATTGTAACTGGCATCGTAACTGAGGTATCGAAATTGAGATTTTGAATGATGCCCAGCCCTAAATGTAGCAGAACAGTTTGAATCAATAACTCTGGTAGCCAGAGGAAGATGATGACCCAACACACATCTGTTCTGCGTGAGCCAATGACTGGCTCTAAACATACACCCACCTACCCACCCACATCTGCTCTCTGTTATCTAACAAGGCCTTACACATAGACAGACACAGCCACGGGCGCATACACAAATCTTTGCTGTGTGATCAATGGCTACCCCTGCATAGCCAAGCCATCATCAGAAACAGAAACCAAAAAAATCCAACATCGACACAGAAAGGCAGAGACCAAAGTTTGGAGAGAAAGGACGTGGAAAAGATGGTTTTTGTGACACTAAAATAAAAATGTTGATATTTTGGTTAATAATGTGGAACTGATTGTAAAACAGCTGCCTGTGCTTTTTTGTGCTAACCAAACAGACTTTAACCGCAGTAGATAGATCAGCCATGTGTCAGAAGATGGCTTGTCATCAGAGCACGGAAAAAAGAAAGTATATCAAATGCACGAACACACAAACACACGAACACACGAACACACACACACCTGATGATAGCTGTGCTAAGCTTAGTCAAAGTCAATAAGGTTGCCCGGCCAAAGCACTCAATTCTGCTCTGCCACACTCCTCTGATGATCTGTGTGTGTGTGTGTGTGTGTGTTGTAAATGCGCGTCCATGTACATTTGACTGGCGCCACGCTACTGCTGGGAGCAATTATAAAGACATGAAGCAGATGAAGATTGCTGTTTTATACAACGTTGAGAAACACATGCACTTGCATGAATATACACAAAAATATGACAAACTGAGTTGTCTTTAGGAGTATTATCATTTGCTCACACTGACACTATGTCATTACAATAAGACAAATTCATTCAAACACAAAGCATCCTGAGGGTTTAGATAGGGCCAGTCGTGCGCCAACAAACTATCCAGTAAAGAAAAAAAAACTGAAGTCATTAAAAACACATTTTCTCTTTAAACCCTGATGCTAACCAGAAGACATAGACATCACACAAATAAATAGCCATACCAACGCGGTTACTTATGTTGCCTCATAATCCTCATATTTAAAATGTTTCTTCAGTATCACATACTTCCTGTTTACATTATCCAAACTATAGTGGCAAAAAAACTGATCATATTCATTTGAAAATTCATGAGAATTAATTTTTACCATTAACACTAGAAAACACAGCAACAGCAATATTATCAAGGTGACAATATATCGCTCTCTCTTCAAATAAATATGTTGTAACACAGGCTAATCTTCCACATCGTAGCAAAACACTTATTGAAGATAGCGAGGCAGTAAAACCCATGACAGTTTAGCAAGCTACAGAACAGTTCTAACTTACGTTCTGGACTACCCACATCACTTCAACAAAAAAGAAAAAAGGCTGCTGCTACGTTCTGTCCCTTTCTCGTGTCTGAGCGCAGTGCGCCTGCGTGGCGACTTCAGGTGCCTCGGACGAAGCTGGGAATGATTAAACACAGTGTTACCACACCGTGGTAATCCACCGCGATAAGGATCATTTTTGATAAGGGTAATTGTTAACGTCAACATTTCTACCGTGGTTTACCGTTACACCGGTAATCTCTAAGCCTGACTAATTCTGATATGACAATAATAGTGGCTGACATGTCAAGCTAAGATACCTGTTAACATAAAGAGTGAAAATCTAAAACAACATTCATGGAGTTGAGGAAGGATTGGGGGAAAAAAAATAAGCTTACAGTGTGGTAGTACAAAGCCAAAGACTTTTTCTTCATATTGGACAGAAGTGTGTTCATGTACGTTTGGCTATCACAGACAGATGACCTTTAACACAGCCGGCAACAAGCTTTCACCACGTGTTCAGCAGGAAGGAAACACCCAATACACTAAAATTACACAAACATGGTAGGACACACAAACCTACACACACACACACACACACACACACACACACACACACACACACACACACACACACACACACACACACACACACACACACACACACACACACACACACACACACACACACATGCGACCCCTGTTCGCTAGAGCTATGAGTCACTCTGCTGGGAACTCCATGCTTTCCCCATTACTACCGACTGGCTGACTGACTGTCCGAATATGCTGAGAGAGAGGTAGAGAGTTCAGTCTGTGACAGGTAACAGAATGGAGATGACAGAAAGGGGTACAGGGGAAGAATAGGGGTATAGACATACTAGACATAATAAAAAAGAACGATGGACAGGCAGACAGGGTGAAAACAAATGTGTTTGATGTATCTCAATGTTAGTTCAACTATACACAAGGGCCCAGTTAAACAGTTTAACTTCCAGTCACGGCACACTCCAAACCACCAGAATAAACTATCCTATGAGAGAATTAAAAAAAAATGAGAGTCATGCTTTCTCAATTACTACTGTCTGACTGTCTGTTCAAGAATGCTCCTGGAAACGAGACTAACAAAGAAGAAAGATCCAGATACAGAATAATCCTAGTGTTAGACACATTTAAATAAGTTAATGTCTTAATAAGGACATTGACCGAATGCATATACTAGGGCTGCAAGTAACGATTATTTTCATGGTTGATTAATCTGTTGACTATTTTCCCGATTAATCGATTAGTTGTTTGGTCTATAAAATCTCAGAAAATGGAGAAAAATGTGGATCAGTGCTTCCCAAAAGCCCCAGATGATGTCCTTAAATGTCTTGTTTTGTCCACAACAGTCTGTGACAGTTTACTTTCACAGAGTAGAGGAGAAACTAGAAATTATTCATATTTAAGAAGCTGGAATCAAAGACTTGTTTTTTAATTTTTGTCTTAAAAAATGACTGAAACCGACTAATTGATTATCAAAATAGTTGATCAAAAGTTGATAACTGATGGATTCATATATTTGCAGCTCTAGCATATACAGTTCATAAAACCATTTACATCACTGTAGGATGCTTTAAAGTAAACACATGGTTGGTGTTTAGGACAGATGGCAGACAGGAAGTGAGGCATTTTATATGTTTACTGCCGATTGATATTGATACCTCAGATATATTAATGTATTTCTCAAAAAATGATTGAACAAAAGAGGCCAAAGTGCTCAAATTATTAATTTTATCCAAGTACAATCAGCAGTACAAGACCAATACCTGAATAAAACTGTCATTTGCAAAATTGTGATTAAATCGAGAGCAATCTGGTCAAAGAATAAAAATAAAAAATAAAGAAGATTATGAATCTGACCAGTTTATGACAGTTACAGCTACAGGCACATTTGGGACTGTACAAAAGGTCCTGATGTTGGATACGCAGCCCTATAGCCACCAAAGTTTCACTACGATCACGGAAAAACACCAGGACAATAACATTTTACAGACAAAAAAAACTTTTTGGGACCAAAAGAATCAAAGCCAAATGGTAAATTAGAAACAGAGAAAAAGTAAAATAAATAAATAAAAGGGAACCGGCAAAAAAATATTTGTGCTGTTGTGTTTATAGTTAGGGTATGTCACATATGTTCCCGTTTCAATTGTGTAAATGTAGAAATAAGTTGTAAGCATGATGAACTTGCATCATGTGACCACAG
Organism: Etheostoma perlongum; assembly: GCA_026937815.1. NCBI lineage: Eukaryota > Metazoa > Chordata > Actinopteri > Perciformes > Percidae > Etheostoma > Etheostoma perlongum. The sequence goes on along the minus strand of CM049386.1, from coordinate 21,169,546 downwards.
GGGGAGATTTGCTCCAACCCAACACTGATCATTTGGGATTTAATTCGTTGCAGATTGAGCAACGGAATTGAAATTGAGAGAGAGAGAGAGACTTTAAGACACTGGAAAACTGCTGTATCTCCTACTCTGAAAGACTGGACTAACGCAATGGTGGAGACAGCATCTTATCACAAACTGTCGAGGAGGATGGGATAACCTCTTGGGATCTATTTTGGACCTACACAAGGGTGAATGAAAACTCAGCCTAAGAAATCTGAGACTACATACAGCATAGCTTCTTCATCTTTCTGTACACTTAGATTTCTTACTTTATTTTTCAAGTTTTATTTGTCCTCTGTGACATGTCGTATGTTTATGCCAAGATTCTGACATGTATGACCAACGCTGTAATTGTATCAAAACAAATCAAAATGTATTTATATAGCACTTTACAGCAACCAGCAGGTATCCAAACATCAGAAACCAAGAGTAAAAACACATTCAGTATCATACAACAGAAAGAATGAACATAGAAAACAGTCAAATCAGAAAAGGTTACAAAGAAACAGGAGAATGAAATTGTCACATCACTGCTACGTATTAAAAGCCAGACTAAACAGATGCGTTTTGAGTTTAGACCTAAAAAGAACTACATCTGTAATAGTGCAAATATCAGGGGTAACTTGTTCCAGACTCTCGGGGGCAGCAACTGCAAAAGCCTGATCACCCAGCCGTTTATACCTGGACCTTGGGACTTCTAAAACTCACTGATTTGAACAACGCAATGACCGGTTGTGCAAAGACAAATACTTTGGGGCCAGACCATTTAAGGCCTTGAAAACAAACAATAAAATCTTAAAACACACAAGAGCCAATATAGAGTGTAGAGTACGGGAGTTACATGTATAAGTGCACGTCTAGATGTACTTGTTAAAAGACGTGAGATGGACGTCTGATTCAGACCAACATAGAGAGCATTCCAATAGTCCAACCTTGAACTAATAAAAGCATGAATAGCATGTTTGAAATACATGGACCAGACGTATACTCAGTTATAAAGAATTTAAAAAAAAAATAGAAATTGAGTAAGAGAGGGGGGTTAAATGCATTAACGAGGAAACAATCTTTGGACACAAAGATCACAAAGCAACTCAGATGTAGACCAGGGCCCTTCACAAGCTATAGCATACCAACCATCAACTGCAAACCACCATGCAAAAACAGTTTTGGTGGCTTAGATTTTATGCCACGCTAAAGCAAACTCTCTATGCCTGGATCAAGCAAAAAGATCAGGCTGAAGAGCAAACAACCCCCATACACTGTACGCCAGGAGGAGGCAAAACACACGCATGGAGTTGAGCTGCACGGTCGGATCTACAGTAGGACTATTCAGTAAAGACAGACAACGGGGCAAACAGACCCTATATCATGCTGAAGTGAATACTCTAAAAGCTCGTCTGCACTGTTCACTGCAGAATCTACAGTGTGACTGTTCAGACAAAACCAGACGGCAGAGCAAACACATTTCATATTTAGAGTAGAGCAGGCTAAGGAGGTTAGACTTTCATCCACGGCCTCATTACTGTCAAAATGATTTGCTGGAAGCAGGATGCAACACACAAATAATAACAAAGTTTCTTTCAGAATAAATGAGTGACACGGAAAGAGAAGGCCCTCATCAGACTGTTGGGCTCTGCTGCACAGACCTGGCGCACAATCAGCCGACTACCCAACCTGTTTACTTGAGATAGAAAGGCAGATAGGGGGCTGATTTACAGTGCACCGCCATGATTTGGTTTCAAAGTTTGTTGATTTTAAGACACTCTGTGTTTGTGTGTACGTGTCTTTGAGTGTGTGTGTGTGTGTCCAGGAGACAGATTAAAAAGCTTGTTAGAGATCAAAGGCAGTATGATAGGGAGGGAGCTTTTCAGAGTTCAAATCTGTCAAACTAGAAAAAAGATCTACATGATGACTAGTTCACGCATCCGTTTTAACTCTGTGACTGACAACTTATCATGATCAATGTGGTAATACAACATATACAGTATTCTATGCTTGTTACAAGTTCAGTGAGCTGATGTGTAGCTTTTTTTTTTTAGCTTTATAGTACATGAACTAAAGGGGTTTGCTTGGGCGATAACCAGGGCATGACATTAACACCCGCCAAATGCGGGTAACACTGTCAATCTACCTGTCACGTTGGCTGGTTGCCAATAAGAATTGAGTGATTCAGACGCGTAACTATCGGCAAGCATTGTACGCAGTTGCTTACTAGCCCAGACCAATCAGGGGCCAGCATCACTGTAAGACATTGATTGACAGTAGGGGCCCCCTGTTGAATTTTCATTACTCGCAACAATCCAGCAGTCCCACGTACAGCCACTGACCAATCAGGAGTGAGACAAGTCAAATTCATTTTCTTGTTTCTGATATGAAGACGAGACATGTGTGAACATCTCACCAACAAAACGTACAGCGAAAGACGTCCTGCCAACATGTAGACATTTTGACATCAATGTACGGTGTAACGTTTTTTCTCTAGAAAGTCGCTGAAACTTGCTGCTGTTTCAATCCTGTCTGCTCGCTAGCGGGCGGGGCTGTTGCTCCGTTCCCCCCGCGACTGATGCGCACACACACAATCACACACGGTGGATCCAGGGAAAATGAAACGCAGATGAAATGTACAGGACAACCTAAATTAAGGACAACTACATTATTGAAGGTGCAAGGATAAGTTAAATTCTAATAAGTACTTTATCAAACTGTATGATCGTGTGTCCCAGCCCGGAGCCCCCCACTACAGCATGTGATGACGTTGCAATGTCCACGAGTTGGCTCATAGAGACACAGCAATTCCTGTTTTTCACCTTTATGAGGCAAAAAAGTGGCTGGTAAAAAGTGACTGTGGCAGGTGGTCGAAAAAGTTAACTTCATGCCCTGGCGATAACATCAACTTAATATTAATAAGGCAATAGGTGTTGATGGTGTTGAGGTCCAATATTCTGTACAGTATACATGTATATTAACTGAAGCCAGTCCCTTGATGGGCATTGATAGTCCAAGTAATCCTTTAAATTGCATTTTGCAGTTGCAGATTGGAAAATGTGTATAAAAACAGGTGGATGAAAACACACAGATATCCAAGGTAAGACGTGCTTTTCCCTACGCTGTTGCTATCTCCCTCTGGAGTGTTATCTAAACACATTAGCCTAATGTTGACCCAGGGAAACCATCTATTTACAAAAATCGTCTAACTAAACAGGGTCCATGTGGCCATTAAATATGCTAATCAATCACAGGACGGAGATGCATGATTCTCCCCACCTATTTTCTAACGTGGCATTTGAGTTTATATTTCGTCTCATTCACAGTATTTCAGCATTTTCTCTGTCACATGTATTTTTATAGTTTTTGGTGGCAGCGCAGTGGATAATTGATTGGTCCTTTAAATTCAGATTTAACACACCAACCGACAACTGCAGTTTATTTTCACTTCCAAAAGACTCAAGACGTAGTCTGGTATCTAGTCAATAACAGTCGGTTTGTATTTTACCTTGAAATGTCAATTCATTATCGTGTCTATAGAAAATGAAGGTTAGGTGCATGCTGCATATTTTCATGCTGCATATTTTCATGCTGCATTATCCCTTGATTGACATCTATCAACAACTTGACACTACACATTTGGCAAAACAAAACAAAACGGCTGAGAATCATATCAATTTAGCTATTCCAGATTGAAAGGACAGATTAACAAAGCACCAAGCAGCGTGTTTGAAATGCGCTGATGTCAACACTGCTGGGCTCATTGCAACCAACCTTAACTGGGGCAATAAAACTGTCTTCAACGCAACATTGGGTTTAGCAGTGAAATTCCAACAAACTGAATTTGGCAGACAATGCCATATTTAGCCATCTCTGATCTACCAATTATTCAAAGTAAATGTGATAAAGTGTGGGCTCAGAACTCAGACCCATTGTAATCAGTTTTTTGTAAGCATAAATCATGACAGTAAACATTCTAAATATATCCAAAAAAATCTAAACATAGTGTAAACTGATATTGATTTATTAGGTGGCTGACATACCAGTCACCACAATGCCAGTGATTTTACCTTCCTGTGTCCTCAATTGGTTAAATATAATCAAAGTCACACAATAACAACTTTGGTCTAACAAAGTTGTTATTGTGTGACTTATGGGTCCAACTCTACAGTACTGTCCCCAGCTCCAAACATGGGGCAGTGCTGACATCCAACCAAGTTATTGTACTGCTACTGTCCTGAAGGAGTGTCCTTAGGTCAGGTCACATGGGAGAATGTTTTTTAGAAAGGACTTGAGAAAACAGCAGTTTGAGGATAAAACATACTTTGACCAAAATGTGAATGTTTGAATACATTAAGAACACTACTGGGAAGCGACAGCATGATACTGAACCATAAAAAAGAGCTTCCTCCTGCCTGTGTCAAAAATGAGAATGTGCTGTGTAACCATGCAAGAAACATATCTAGTGTAGTCTTGGCTTCATTCGAAATTTTTTCTGTCACCTGTCTGCCAAATCAGATATGATCACCATGCTCGATAACACCCATTTCTACTCCTTTAAGACTGCCAACACTCCATGAAGACAACAAACCCAGCAGAAGCAATCAGGAAGGCAGGGCAAGAGCAGCAGACAGATTCAGACGGAGACAGACCGCACATAATAATAAAGAGGTCCAAACAAGGAGGGACAGGGACAAAGAGGTTAGTAAGGTAGGCAAGAAAAAACAGAGAGAGGGAAAATAGAGAGGTTTAACCCCCAATTTCCACGTAACGTCTGCAGATCTGCTACAGAACGGCGTGTTATGGTTTGGGTTTTTATCCTGGTTCTGTTATTTCTCTGTGTTTCCTCCCTGGTCTTGTGTTGTTGTTCCTGTCTTGTGTTCCCCTTGATTGTCTGTATGTTCTGTTTCCTGTTTTATTTTGAAGTCTGAGTCTCTGTCTCATCTTGCCTGTAGTTGTACTTCCCGTTTCCCCCGCTCCTGTGATAACCTGATGTTTTCCACCCGTTTCCCAGCCCTCTTGTCACCTGCCTCTCGTTATCTTGTGTATTTAGTGTCTGTGCTCCCCTTGTCTCTTGTCAATCATTTTTGTGTGAATAGATTTGTTTATGTGCTCCTGTTCAGCGTTGTATCTTCCCTGTGGCTGCTTTGTTCCTGTTTTTTGGATAACCCTTCCTCTGTGGACTTTTCTGGGATTTTGGCCTCCCTCAGTATTGGACTTCTTGTGTTGTTTTCTTCATTTTTGCCTTGTGGTATGTACCCTGGTTATTTTGTAAATAAATCCTCATTACCAACTTCTCCTGCCTGCCTGCCATTGTCTCTGCATTTGGGTCCTCAGTTCCCTACAGTTGTAACACGGCGGTGGAGAGTAGGTTTCCATTAAAGTCATTGTGTGTATTTCCACTGACTGTGGAACGGCTGCGTCCCAGATCTGGCAGTCCACAGCCCTCCGGAGCAGATACCCAGATACTTCTGATTTTGCCGGATGACTGAGAGCTCCGCAGCAATTGTTGGAATTTAAAATTTTATATGTGCTTAAACATTGTGTGTGATTTGCATTATATTCCAACATAAATGAAGACATGTGGGTCATGCATTAAGTTTGTTGTTATAAGTTTATAGTTTGTTGTTTGTCGCATTAAGTTGTTTTGCAATACTTCTGTTTTATAATATAAGATGTTCTGGTACATTTTGTTATAACCCAGCTCTACAAATGTGTCATAAGCTGAATTGATGATGTTAGAGACACCCTGGCTCTGGTTTCAGTCACCCTTTATGGCCCGACTGCACTTTTGCTTTCACATTTCAACATCTAAGATTTTGACTACTAATTGAATGAACCCTGAGAATGGAGCAGGATTTAGCTCCAACACAATTCAGCACACAGCAGTGCGGGACAGGAAGCCGAGCACAGAAACAAAATAAAACCCCTGGTTAATTTTCTAAATAAAATAGAACGTGCTCACTGCGGATCCTATTTCCCTGCACTACACCTTGAAAACACAGCACAGTTGTTTCCTCTCTACTCCTCTAGATGGAGAAAAAACAGTTTTTGTGGTTCTATTCTACATGAATTTGCAAGATCTCGTGGATCCTCGAGACTTCAGCTGTCGGTCATGGCCGCAGCCGTTCCTCAACAAATCTGGACCTGGTGGGTATTGATGGACTGCGGCGCATGGAACCGTCACGCAGCGAGGCCGATCCACTGCCTGAACGCGTCCGGTGGAAACTGGGGGTCAGACTTCTTTCATAGACTTTCGCAAAAAATGATGTCATTAGTTACACACACCTTTGCTACCCCAGACACACTTTGTTACATCATACCCGACTGTCACATAATTTAAACAGACAAGTCTATCAATTATGTATGACCAGTCCAATAAAAATAGTCGGTGTGTTGCAGCAGAAATGCATGAACACAATGAGATCCACTAAAACATTCCATCTACTAAACTCTATGGCATACATCTGACCTTCATACATCTTACACTTTAAGGTATTCATCAATCAATCTTAGTTTTTCACATTAAATCATACAAGGTACAATTCCAATGAAATTTTAGTGTGTATGATTCATCATGAAGCCGAGCGTGGCCGGCTTCGGATCAGCACGCAGACAACGAGTCAGCCGGTTGAATAGTGCCAGCACTCCAAGATCCAGCCAAGTCTTGCCAAAAGGAGACCACAGCTCCTGACATCCCGCTGGAAACCGACGCAGGCGCCGAGGCCACCCAGCTAGCCGCTCGATGCCTGCACACTGGCTAGCACGATGCTCAGCAGAGAAGTTACATGCTGTGTTCAATTCCTCCACGCTTGCCTCGGTGGCCCCTCTGATGTAGAGTTGGACGCAGAGATGGTCTTGGTTGCAGTTGGGATTGTAGCCTCAGGTCACGCCCGGTAGCCATCTCCACCTTTTCTTCTGTGTTCACACTGATGTTCACATTTGGAACTTTTGACCGGTCAGTCTAGCAGAGTCAAAAGGAGACTGGTAAGTTGATTTTCCATTCCTAATGAGCGACTCGTCTTTAAATGGCCGCAGAGATGGTCTGGCTAAATTTTCTCCATTTAGCTGCAACTCTTGTCCAGAGTAAAAGTAAAGTTTATAGGAGTACTTTTTGTTTGTGCCAACCATCTAAACTCCTCTCTCCTCTCCTTTAGATTCTTAATTTAGATTTTTTACAGTTTTTGTCAGTACAATTGGAAATCCCATGCTTTAAGAGGTTTCAAAAAATGCTACAAAAAACTTAAATTAGCCAGTTACATCTCCTCTTCCTCCCTCATTTAAAGATCCAGGGTCTAGGAATATGCAAAAAACGTTTCCCTTCTGGATACAAGATGAAGTCCATTCTCAGCCCACGTGCAGTGGAGCTTTCAAGTTTACACACTTGTGTAAGTGCTGCACGCTGTGGACCATCATTGGCTTCAACTAGTTGTAATGTCCTGCTGGAAAGTCCGGGGGTTAAACTGAGATTTTAGGTGAGCACAGAGAAAAACAGACGTGTGAAAACTCTGCACATACATCATTCTGCACAGTGAAGATCAAACATCCACGTCAAGTAACAATAAGCAAAACACATCTTTGAGGGAAAGAAAGTACTAGAAAAGTACCAACCAAGAAGAACTCAATCTGCTGCAACAATAGCTAGTCTTAGTAGCCTATATATATTATATATAGCCTCAAGTTCAAAATGAGGGGTGCAGCAACTAACCAATTTCACTTTTAAAACGTCACGGTTAATTAATCGCAAAGGCTCCGCTACATTGAGTGTTAACTGACTGCAACTTATGTGTGGCAGTCTGTGCAGCTCTTATTAAACCTCCTCGACAACATAAATGGCCGCGTGTGCGCTACAAATTGGCACATCAGACGCCGGTCCAGTCAGTGACAGTGGCGTGCACACACACGCGCACACACAGAGTTGAGGAATGTAATTTTAGCTGATCATACACAAAGATGCACATACATTATTCACACCAGGAAATGTGCTACAATTGAGGATCGTCTCAGCAGCAGTCTATGACACAGTGTCTCACTTTTGTTTGAGGAATCAGAACCTGCAACCTTAAAGCCAAGAGCTCATCCTCCAACATTGGAGTTGTTGTAGTCTCAAAGTCTTGTCCACACTGTCTAAGGTTTAACCATGCTGTAGCCTTTCTGACTCTAAGCCAGCACTGCTAATGTCTTTAAAACCTGGACAGACGTGATTCAGTTTATCCCAAGCTGGCAACAGCTGCCTACAAACTACACTTTAGGGATTACTGTTTGCTATTTTCAACAAAATGTGTCTTTAGTATTGAGTAAGTACATATTTTGGTACTAATTAGCACTGATATGCACTTCGGAAAATCCACACATCCAAGGGAAATATAACAATAGAACTATTTGCTTCAATAGTAAATGTGGACACTGGACACAAAGTGCTGTTCCAGTTACAAAGTCACAAAGTCCCCTGCCACCCTAACTTGTAATGGAGACAGACAGATCTATTCACTGCTTTTGAAAATGCACAATACTGAGACATCAAAGTGAATTAATGAATGTCTTTATTAAACCCTATTCTCTAAAAAGATGGTGGCTTGATGTGCTGGGCTTTAGGTCTGCTTTTATTTCTTGTCAGACATCTGGTTCACAAACAGAACATTTTCAGCTTGGCAGCGACGGTAAATATGAACACCTGCAGCCAAAATGCTAGCACAATTTTGCCACAGCAGCTTGTAAATCAATCCACAGCATGCTGGTTTGGCAAGTAACCACTTGTGATGTGAAGGTAGAGTTTTATACCAAAGCAATCAATAGAGTGGTTTTCCAGCACAGACTAAAATGCTGCCAAGCTCCAGAGTTAGCTGTACAGTACAGCACAATCAACACTTCAGTGGACAGAGTAGTTACAGAATATATGGCTAGCCTAATATGTAGCTTTCACTGGCAGGATTGCTGCAATATGCCAAAGATGCACAGAAAATTCCATAAACATACAGTATGGTCATTAATCTTTGAGATTTTGGCATGTTGGTTACAGTCAAACATAGGCTACGTACAAACCTCACATAACCTCTTCTCCTTACAATTGATAGAAAAATGGTAAAATACTTGAATTTTGGGTCTATCATCCTCTGTGACTACTGTAGAGGTCCAGAAAAGCATGTAAAGCACATGTTCATGGGAAGCACATTCTTTACAAATTATCAGGCATGCATGCTGTTTCACAGAGCAGCCAAGATGTACAACAAGTGATAAACTTACAGTGAATCTGTCAGCATCAATCAGTCCTCTGCCATTAGCCATTGTAGGCGTACACGTGTAACTGAGTGTCTTATGGCACAACTTATGCAGTTAGGGAACTGTCCTGATCCCTAATTGTCTTCTTCGCTATCCTTTTATACTGTATCTAATGTCTTCTCTCTTCTAAATGTAAACTCAATAATAAATCATACTAATGTCAATATTAGAGTAGGATGTACTACTACTACAGGATTAACTAAATAAGTAGTAATGTATCTGTGATGGCTATTCGTGGCCACAGTAAAATTAAGACAACTTTGAGCTCATCCTGTTAGAAATGAATCCATTATTCAAGTGCAGTTTGAAAGGTTATACTACTGCAGCCTCTCCCCTTACCGCTGCTGTGATGGCACCTTGACTTGTACATACAAATGTAAAACAAGGTAGCAAAAATACACCATCACCCACAATAATACAGTCTCCGACTGGGCTAATCAGTGGCAAACATAGTGTCTTCATTTGGCCTCCCAAAAGAACAGTGCCAAAGACAATATTTCTGTGGCCAATGTTGGGACCCAGGGTAGGGAAATGGCTGTTAAAAGAGTGACATAAAAGGAGAAAGGAGTTGCTCACAGAAATCATAATCATTCATCCATATTGATCTGTTTTCTGTTCATTGTCTGTAACAGCCTTTCAATATTAACATGACATAGCCTGTCATTTTATGTAGGATTTTAAAAATAAAAATTCACACCTAAACATGCTGTATGTTGAATTCATCCTAAAAAAATCACTTGAACTTCTAGGATGCCCAGTGTCCTTTAATAGTCTTCTACACAGTGGTTATCAATTATAATCTTGTAGCCTACAGTATACTAAGCCAAATGACGATGATATGATTTCATGTTGAGATGTTTCCAGAGTACAAAAACAGAGTATGCTGGCAAAAAAGCGTTCTCCTATCTAAAACAGATGTGGCAGGCTTCAGATGCTTGGCATCAGTTCCCATACATCAAGGAGCGAGTGTAGAGTTTCTTTGCAGAGCTGCCATTATACTCCACCATCGTTCATCTACCATACAGGGAGTTTTTCGTGGAACAGGCAGAGCTTGCACTGACAGACTTTTAGCTGGGCAAGGAGCATGCGTGGACATTTTCTTTCTTCTTTCTCACTTTTCAACAAATATTACACTTTTACTATCATCACACTATCGTTGCCCGTATTGGTCAGTTGATCTCAAAAGAAGCCACAGCTCCAACCCACAAGGTTAAGCCCTACTTACGTGGCTTGGCCTTGCAGCTTTGATGTGTTTAAACTGTAGCAAATGTAAAGAATCATAGCAGAACAAGAAATGAACAAGCCAAGTCGGGATTAAATAACTTATAACTCTTTCTCGCAGAAGAACTCCTCAAATGCACTGAACAACTGAGCGGAGCTTCTGGTAAGCATGAGTGGGGATACAGTGCACCAACAGCAGCACAGAGGAGACGAAATACCCCAATCCAGGCCCCTCAGAGTTGGTTTAATATCAAGAGCTGGCTCTTTCTGTTCTCTCTGAGACACACACACACACACACACACACACACACACACACACACACACACACACACACACACACACACACACACACACACACACACACACACACACACACATAAACACACACACACACATAAACACACACACACACACACACACACACACACACACACACACACACACACACACACACACACACACACACACACACACACACACACACACACACACACACACACACACACACACACACACACACACACACACACACACACACACACACACACACACACACACACACACACACACACACACACACACACACACACACACACACACACACACACACACACACACACACACACACACACACGGAACAGTATGGCCTCAGACCTGGCAAGCAGCATGCAAGTTCTTGGAGCAGCTTTCTCTCTAATTTAAAGTTGATTGCCGTGGGCCCTCTGTGTGTGACTAGTGAAATATGAGTGTGGAGAAGAGAGTATGGAGGCTTGGACTGAGTTTAGCCCTGTGTGCATGTGATTATGGGGAGTGTGTACGCACACAAGTATTGGATCGTCTGTGTGTGTGCTTATGCATACTGTATGTGCGTGCATGAGTCTGTGTGAAGGTCTAAGTGGAGCCTCTGCATACTTGTATGTGTATGTGTGTGTGTGTGGTTTTTGGCCTGAGCTTGTGCAGGGTTTGGACTGCCAGTGAGAGCTGTCTGCAGGGATTTAGGCGAAGCAGAAGGCAAGCTGAATAACAGTACCCTTCTCTAACTAGAATGAGGTGTTCGGAGGTGGGTTTGACTGAATTGAGCTGTACTCAAAAATAAAATAAAGAATAGACTGTGTGAATCTTTGTAGGTCTGTTTAGCAAACAAAGCAAAAAGAGTAAGTTTGGACTTATGATGGATGTGACAAATGTAAGGACTCTGATGGAACGTAGGTCTGATTCCTGTCTCCGATTGATTATTTCTCTCTGAGCATTCGTGATATAAATGTGTGATTACTTGAGAGCAACTCTTAAAAATGACTCCCACATTTGACTGGAACGCCAAAAAAAACTCTTGATAAATATGTTATAGCGAATAACCTTTGTTTTTTCTCATAGGTTTGCTCTCTACAGTCATTTTACATTTAGTGCAAATCTTAGAATTCAAGCATGAGCCTTCCCCTTGGCTAGACTACAGTTAATATGACCATTCAAAGCCAAACTTAGGCTACATTTAGTTAGCATATGTGTTGCCTTACAGCCAGAGGATTTTACTTTTTAGTACAAAGCCACCTTGCATGTTTAAGTTTTCTTACATCCTTAAAGGCTCCAAAAGGCGAGAAAATGTGTTGTCAGCCTAAATTTGAATTAAGGGATTTAAATATTCTCAGACATCTGAGAACCTTTAATTCCCCTTTCTTTTTGGATATCCCTGTAGCCCCTGAGTCCAAAGAGCACATTTTAAATAATCTTTTTTATTTTTTTTACACACACACACACACACACACACACACACACACACACACACACACACACACACACACACACACACACACACACACACACACAGTGTTCATAAAGCAAAAAAAAAGAAAAAACATTCCAGGCTAACTTCCCAGAGGCAAACATCAAGGCGACTGGTGTCTCTCTTGTTTTGTTTTTACTCCGTGTTCATTTACTTTCACAGTGGTAAAGTGGCCAAGAGAGTGAAATAGCTGATGTTCTGCTACACAGGCTTCAAAGCCAGTCTTCTATAATGTACTGTGACTTTGACAAACTAAAGGATTAAACTGAAGAAGCATTTTCCTGCTCGGGCCACCCATTCTGTGAAGTGAAATCCATTAATCGCAAACGGTGTTGTAATTGACCGAGATACTGGAGGGAGTGGCCAGGTGTTTGGCTCCTCTCTCCACAGAGCACATATAGGGACTTTGGCTAAGACGTAACAACAATTAGCCCATTTGTGTGCTTTGACTCAGATGAACAAGGTCCAATTAGCTGAAGGGATTTTAAAAGAAAGCAATAAACAGTGATCAAACTGGGGGGCCTGGGACATATTAACATCACAGGACTGGCTGAAGCAGTTCTGTCTCTGTTTTACTGCGACATGGGAGTGCAGGAGGAAAACTGGCTCCACTTGGTCAACAGGCATCCTACAAACCATAGTCTATGAGTGTGAACTCTTTCCTTTCATCTCTCAAGCAACAGGGACAGGCCACTCGCCAGAGCCTACAAAAGTCAAAATTGGTCAATGCAGTCAGTTGCGATTGGGCCAATCCCTGTGAACGAGCCAAATGTGATAGGAACAGCCAAAATTTCCTGAAATAAAATGTTAATTATTTTGAGTATATGCGGCATGAATGAGAAAAACAAAACTGCTTTTGCATTTAACCTAAATTGTTTTATATACAGTATGAATGAATGCAGCTTGATACAGCCATTCATGATAATCCCTACCTTAGCTTGGATTTCATACATCAGTACACTCATAACCTTGCATCACAACCCCACTGGTTCATATCAAATGTTTCTATTAAATAAAAACAAAAACAACCACCACACAACAAAACAAGCAGATGACGACTCAAAACAGAAATACAGTACAAGTTTCAACGCAGGGATGACAATCTCATTGTGTGCCCTCCACAACATAACATGTTTTCCTGTATCGTCTCTTTGAAGCATCACAGAGCGGCTGTGATAAACAGGAGTGTATACACTGACGTCACATCACAGGATTTGCGGGCAAGGTTCAAGTTCTGCCACCGATACACAACGTTACAAAGTGATGCAAGAGCAGTGCAAAGATCCCACATTTAAATCTCCCTCTTGAAAAACTCCATGACTTTCTCAGTGGCTTTAAACCTATCTATCTCTAGACAAGCGGCATCTCCCTTTTTAACACAGACTTTGACCCACATTATGCTTAAAACAGGGAGACATTTCAGAAAGGGAAACAAATTGGGATAATTTGGAGGAAAAGAGCTCCCAGCCTAGTCTCTCTGCCTCCTTCTACCACCTACCTCTCTCCTACTGCTGAGACACCCCCGGGCTTCTTCTTTCTGCTTGGTCTGTTTGCATTCCTGTCGAGCTATATTTAAAGGCTTGATCACTCCACTCCACTGGCTGGAGGAATGCACATCTGTAGCAAGACCCCGTCCCTCTGTCTGTCTGTCTGTCTGTCTGTCTGTATTTGTAATTGCGGACTCAGAGCATCAACCTTTAGAGCTGCCCCGGAACTACAATTGTGTGTATATACATATACAAAAAGAAAGGAGCAGGATGAAGACTAATGTTGTTTATCACATCAACAAGTGCTTTTGGATGACTCATGATATATATACTGCCAAGTGTGTTTCTGTGCTGGTGTTTGAGAGCTAGAAGCAAAACAAGTCAATAAAAGCCAATGCAACAACAGGCTTTCTGGTATTTTCCCTATAAAGAGACATAGCGTGCACATACATCAACATACAGCTCACAACGGCTTATCTATCAAGTTGAAGGCGTTTCTTCTTATGCTAATTGGTAATTCTACAACAGTGAAGAAAGCAGCCCAGTTTATCTCAGAATTAACAGACATAAAACTGCAATACATGTTCATTTTTGGGACACTGTGGGAGCCATACTTATAAAGCATATACTGAAAAACATAAAACATTAATTTGACAAGTGTCCAGGGTGCCACACAAGCTAAAGGGGGACCAACATGCAAGCTAGCAGCATAACACATCCCCACTGTGAACAACACTGGAGTAAATATCCCCGTTCCCTCCTGTCCCGTATAGTGAGGCGGATAAACTTTTCGTCCCCCCACCCCACCCCCCACACACACACACACACACACACACACACACACACACACACACACACACACACACACACACACACACACACACACACACACACACACACACACACACACACACACACACACACACACACACACCGCTTCCTAGCCGCTAATTCATTCCTCCCCGGTTTGAACAGTTTGAAAACTAACCTTGGTAAATGTTCCCGAGTCAAACTGCCATTATTATGTTGTCGCCTTCCATAGTTGGGACTTTGTCGAGTGGTTCTTCGGCTCCCCCGGACAGACTAGCGGGGCACGAGAGCAACAAAGTATGACGGACGAGGGAGGGAAGGGGAGGAGGCCAGACAAGTCGGCCGCCGCCTTGTTGGAGGAGCCGGCTGTCAATCATCCTGTTTATTGGGCGGGTCCTAATTGTAAAGGGATTATGGAGGCTGAGCTATCAACGCTGATCCCAGGTCTGAGGTCTAAGGAATGTTGCGTAGGAAAAACAGACACAGGTTGTGCAGCAGGATTATGATGGTTTACAGTTGCATCACTTTTCATGTGAAATGTTTTAGCAAACAGACATTGCAGTTTTACAAACTGCCAACTGATACCCCTGAATTAAAAATGTACAAGAAAAACCTTTTAACAAATGCCGTTTTAGTTTATGGTGAAATTATACAAAATGATCAAACTATGGTTTACCTAGAAAAGCAAGTGATTTAACAATGAATTGACCATTACTTTTATATTTTGTCTTTATGATTTCTAATTGAATTAATAGTAGAGTAGAGGAAAACACTGGTAAGTGATTAAAAAAATGTTTATGTATTATTTATGTACTGCCAACTAAAGAAACACATTCATGACAGCCTTCTACTGGTAAGGACGAGTAGCACATGAGGGACATTTTGTGTAAAGCTCATTACAATCAAACAGATTGTGGTACACTGTCAAATAGCTTACTGTTTTCACCACAAGTTTATTTCTGTGTTTTACTCAGTTACCCCGCTTAATTGTTAATCCTTTTTCATGAGACAGGACACTGATTTATTTGTTTATTATGTAACTCACCTGTTATGTGATGATGCCTACAGAAACACATTAACCCCATTAATGGATACAGTGCTCCATGCTTTAGCAGGCAATAAACTGGATGATGGTAACATCTCATTATTCAAAGCAATGACCTTTAATCCTGCCTTGTAGATAGATAGATAGATAGATAGATAGATAGATAGATAGATAGATAGATAGATAGATAGATAGATAGTATCTAACTAGTATCTAACTCTAGATAGATTTTAGGCATCCAGTAGCTTAGACACCAATAACACAACACATACACATACTGTATATCTCACATACAAAAGAAATCCTTCACAGAAATGTAAAGAGTTGAAGGTGCTAAGGTAGACTGTGAGCAATGGTGGTAGTGCAAAAGAGAACAGTGTAGGGATTTATCCGTGCAGTAGCTTATTATTAAATATAAACTATGACTATGAAAAGACAAATAACATACATTAAGAACAATTTATAACAGGGAATAAGTTATAAGTAAATGTATGTAAATGTAAACGGAGGTGGAACAACTCATCTGTCAATGTGAAGCAGCACTACAGTATCAACACTACCACGGGGTTGAATCCAGACCTCGCTGGTGCATCGTCAACAGACACGTAGGCTTCACTGAGGTAAAATGTATTGCAGTGGTGTCATATTGGTTTGAATTCAATTGTACAGGCACGCCTGATAAACTAAGCCTAAACTAAACAAAGACTATAATGTCTTTAGTCTTGCATGATTATTGCGCATTTCATACCTATGTCATTCAAAATGTTACTGCTACAGGTTCAGCAACATGTGCTACTTGTGGTTTTTATGTCATATAGTGTACCAAATATAGCCTACAGTACAGTGGATAGATAAATAGACAAATAGATGGCTTTAACCCTTGTGTGGTGTTAGTATTTTTATTACACAACCAATGTTCCTGGGTCTGGTGGACCCACCACATTATTAGGCTTCTAATTCAGTACAGACATGACAATTTAGTTGAAAATAATTAATAGATGTTTACTTTAGCTCAACCAATGATATATATATATATATATATATATATATATATATATATATATATATATGGGAAATCACATTTATGATCATTTTCAGTTTTTTTGTGAGAAAACAAAATGAAAACAAGATTTTTGAGCATTAGTGGTGCTTATTTCTTAGAACTTAATCAGAACAGGTGGAATTGCTTGAAGTGTAAACAACCAACTTTGTGTGAGAATAGCAGGTGCACAAATACAACATAAGTTCATAGCACCTATATGTAAATACACTCAGGTCCAGTGTTTTTCACAGAAAATGAGCCAAGGCCAATAAGTTGGAGTTAGAAGAAATAATAAATGTGTGCAGAGTGTGGGGTGCAAAAGGTAAGTGAACTAGCTTAAAAGTCCAATTGGTCAGTAGAAGTACAACATGATGGCCATAATGAAACAAGAAAAAAATAAATACAATTATTTGTTTTAAGTGTATTGTAAAATGTACAATTGACACCACCTATAACTCTACAATGTGTTTGAAAGAAGAAAAATCAACACAACAGTCAAAGCTGCTCTGTTTTGGCTGTTTAGTTGTGAAATCACTTTGACCTTTGCCCTGGACAGACTGGACACAAACGATATGACTGAAAGCTGTGGCAGTTGGTCTCCAGCCCACTCATCAGGCAAACAACACTGACATTAATTAATCCATTGAAAAAGGGGGGTTTCCAAATTGAGCAAATCCAGCGAGCCGGTTGCTGAACCTGACCTTTCAGCTGCAGCTTGTAACTTACAGTTAGTCTCGTTAGGGACAGTGGATAGCAACCTGGCCTAAATGATTAGTTTTATTTTTTGCTGTCTTCCTGCATGTTGACTTTTCAGTACGAATCTATTTACATATTTGTATTGTTGTATATTATCTTAAAAACTTTCCTATTTGTGTTATAATACCTGTGCAATTTACAATAGTACAATGTTTGGTCCCATTAACAAGCACAACTTTTGTCTACGTGCTGAATGTTTAGGCTGTCAGAGTGGTGTTAATTATAATCTTGTGTACACTTTGAGGCTGTGGTGTGTGGTGATGCACCTGCTCCTTGTTTTCTGACTGCCTCTCCATTTGCATGGTTCTTTTCTTCCAGTCTGTCTTTTTGTCAGGCGTCTATCTGCCCGGCCATCTGTCAGAGCCAATGTACCTGTCATTCTGATCCCATCTGCCTATCTTTGACTCACCTGTCTTTATCTATGCTTCCTCTGTCAGAGCTGTCAGGATTTTTTTGCATATCATTTAGCTATCTCTATTTATATTGCATTTACATCTAACTTCTACATCTCTTATCTTCCACCAAATCCTAAACTGACTAGTTGGTATAGTGCCCCTTCTTGGAATCCAACATTTTGTACCTAAAAGACAGAGTGACCATTGAGAAAAATAAACTTACATGCACAACTCTTTGTATGCTCATTTTTTTTTTTAAATTGAAATTGACTGCTCATTATGTGTACTTACTGTGTTCAAGCTTCCCTGTTAACCAACACAATTAACCATGAAAATTCAGTCTTGGAGCCCCTTCAACCATCTGTTGCATTATGTGATAAAGTGTTGCTTCCCCCTGCTGGGAATTCTCACTCATGACACAGTGGAGTCGAAACTGAAGGGCAGGCATCCACTTTGTGTAAATGTAAATAGACTATTTATATAGCATTTTTTTAGTCTTAACGACTACTCAAAGCAATTTTACATAGTACAGGAACCATTCACAAGCATTCAAACACTGTGGTCGAGGCTGTCGTACAATGTGCCACATGCTCAGATAAACATTCATGCACATTTAATTAATATAATTTATAATTTATACTGTTTATTGATCTCCAGTGGGGAAATTACAATTTAAACTGTTGTTAGTAATCACTACACACAGGCCTGAAATACACACACAGTGAGCGGGCTGCCAGCTGGACCAGCGCCATGAGCAGTTGAGGGGGGTGAGCCTTGCTCAAGGGCACCGGGAAGTGCCCAGGAGGTTAAGTGGCATCTCTCCAGCTACCAATCCACACTCCAATGGCGCAGCATGGGGGGCAACTCAGGGTTCAGTGTCTTGCCCAATGTCACTTTTACACGGGACTGCAGGGCCAGGGATCCACCAACCTTCCGATTTCCAGGTGATCACTCTACCACTGAGCCACAGACGCCCCATTAATCAGTACATGTACACCAGAAACCTTTTTGTCTAAATGCAGAACACATTTTTAAAGTTTAATTAGATCTTGCCCCTCAAACTTATCTAAAAGGTATATATATATATATATATATATATATATATATATATATATATATATATATATATATATATGATTTTGTCCCTGTGTAGGCATATTTAAAGTGAAGATTTTGTTTGTTACTTGAATCTACAAATAAGAAATTTAATTGCCTTTTCATCTGAATTTGTAGTACTATACTAATGAACTAGCATCCCCAACTATTTGTATGGATAAGTTTTACTTCATTGGGATAAGATGTAATGGATGCTGTTGCCCATCTTGCATTGTTAACAGCTTGGTCCTGGGACTCCATCCGTTTAAAGTAACACTTATTCCTTAGTCAGTGTTTTAATAAAAATCTGTTGACAGGTTGCTGATCCTGCCAACTAACAGAAAAACAACTATTCATGCCCACATGCAATGTCCACAGCAATACTTAAAACTGAGAGCTGAGAGTGTGGAAAATGTCAGGAAATTCCAAAACCACTACACAAAGAAAGTAGTGTGACTTTGACCGATAAAAGTGGGTATGAGGACTTTCACCTCATATGGTCCATGCAAAATTATACTGCATTATTCTGCTACATTTATTAGAGTCGTATGACTGTAAAGTTGCTTAAAGTAACAAACCCACAAAGGATTTTCCCTCAACTCTGCAGCTCTGTAGTATTTTATCCTCTTTTGGCTCTTTGTTTGGTTTCTTTCAGTCTCGTTGCTCTCATCAACTACATTTCCAGCTGCAGCAGAAGCTGTTTTTAGCAAAAAGCTCCAATAAATTAAATATACACACTGCCTGACTAGCACCAACCAGCAGACTAACAAACTTCACTATGTAAAGAAAGTGGTATATCAAGGCAAAAAGCCAAATATATTTTTCTGTATTAATTAAATATTTTTGACCATTTCCTTTTTTTATTTGATAGCGACAGTAGAGTGTTGAAGGGAAACAAGTGAAAGACAGAGTGCACCCCTGCCATGACTTTGCCAGCTGCGGCAGCAATGCTGGTAGGCTATTGTTTTCACCTTGTGATTATGTGTGTGTGTGTGTGTGTCTGTGTGTGTGTGTGTGTGTGTGTGTCATTATGACACCTGTAATGGGAACTACCACAGATGTGGTTTTGAGTACTTTGCCAGGTGTTTGCATGTCTGTGTGCGGCCAGATTTTGTCACCGTGACACTGTCCCAACAGTGCAAGATGCAGTCACCAAAGTTTACAGGTGTGTAGTTACGATCAAAATAAAGGCCAAGTTTGAAGATGAGTGTGTTGTGAGCAAGTGTAAAGGAAATAGTTGTAGGAAGTAAGGGGCCAGTGTAGCCTTACAATTTCACAAGGAAATAATATGTCAAGGCTGCCTGTCTGTCAGCTTATTGTGGAGGTCTTCTGCCCCCTAGTGGCCCAAACAATTCATTCTTTGGAATGCAATTGACCAGTGTTTTTGCGTTAGAATTATGGAGTGTAGTTCTCTCATTTGCAGGCATACAAATCAGCATGTATTAAAATCTGACATATGCCAGAATTAGTAGAATCTGACATAATGAATTGCATGTCCTCATTTATAAAGATTTATTAGAATCTGACATATTGATACATTGCTATTAGCCATCGCTCTGTTTAAAAGCTGAGGGAGAGGCATCCACAAGAATCTGCCTTCCTGTCTGTCAGCCACATTTATAAATGAGGACACAATTCATTATTTCCACTCAGTTCAACTCACTGACATTTGTGCATTTATTCAGTGCTATCAGGATAGCTGAAGCCTTTATGACATGATAACAAATGTTCTATACAGGATGTTGCTGTACCTCGGAGTGGTGTCTAATGGGGTTCTACTGTGTTTTATAGTTTGTACAGTGACTCACCGCCTGCCAACAAGAGTAACCAGCTAAATTTGAGTCACATCCCCACAAAAGGGCTGTGTTCGCCCTTGTAAAGAATCCGACAAAATGTGCATTCACATGAAGACGCATTACATTACCAGGCCACATAACACATGAATGCAAACACACAAAGTGCGCATACACACAGCACGTGGCACTATCTTTGTGGGGACCCGTCATTGACACTATGCATTCCTTGGCTCCTTACCTTAACCATCACAACTAAATGCCTAACCCTTAATCCTAACCCTCACCTTAACCATAAGCTACACACAACACACTCTCTCAGTTTCTGTCTCTCACACACACACACATACACACACACACACACACACACACACACACACACACACACACACACACCACACACTCTCTCTCAGTTTCTGACTCTCTCTGTTTCTCTCACATACACACACCAAAGCTGCTGATGGTTGTTAAATCCCTGCATGACGCCATTGGCAGGCAGTTGGTGGGTGTGGTCTTCACTGGTTTGACATACCAGAGCTTAAATACAGCTCAGCCACGGCCGTCTCTCTCTCCTCTTCACTTGCAATATTTCTCTCAGTCTGGCTCACTGTTGCTCCAGCATTCACTAGGTGAAGGTAAGGAGTTGTAATGCTTCTTTGTTTGTAGTCATTTCTATAGCTGTCATTGTGCACTTTCTGGCTCTGTACTTGTAGTTTTTCCAGTAACCATCTTCAATGTCTCCCCTTTTTTTGGGTTTTACTGCTTTCACCATGGACCTAAACACCATCAGTTTCAACACTGTACGACTGGCAAGTTGTTCAGTACAAGTGTCCTGCTCATCTGAAGCCTTTTTGTGGAGATCCATCTTCCACCAGTTTTCCCCTTGTGGCGAGTCCAGCCTAGATAGAAGATGTATCTCCCGTTGACAGTGTTGATATGTCTGTCAACTATCCAGCTGTGTTTGGGAGATCAGCCAGTGAAGGAAGTCGTGACAAAAAGTAAGTACTGATATGGATAAGAAATATAAGTGTGGAAATGGGGAGTTACAGGGAGGCAAGAGAGATAAAAACAAATATTATAGGACAGAATAAACTGATATACTCTGTTGCTGAGTAATTTCTTTGGGAGAGCAGACTTCGTAGATTGATATCAAGTTTTGAAACGTGGTAACAGATTTGATAAAACGAGTAAACAACAAGAAACAAATGTTTTTTTTTTCCCTAAAACACATTTGAAGATAGAAAATATGTCTCTATAAAGCTCAAATACTAGCTACAACTACTTCCACTATCCTGGTATCATTACCCAGCAGGTTACACTACATATTATTTATATAATAATTACAATTACTATATTTTCTTGTTGTGATCCAGATGAGAGAAAAGGGCTTTTGACACTTTTGTATTTTCATGCTTATTTTAAATATGTACAACAAATTGGTATGAAATAGTCATTCCCTGATTTATCTCCTGAATTCTGGTGAGTACGCCAATGAGTTGATCTGTGGATAAAGGAAAATATAATTTAAGTCTAGTAAAACCAAGTGAAGTATGAAATATGAAAAAAGGCAAGTGTCATTGAGATTCTAATATTTAACATACCATGCGATGTGTGTTGTGGTAACATTGACAGTAAAAAAAGAGTGAATAATATTACAACAGAATATCTTTGTACTGTGTAGACACTCTTCAACAGAAGGACATGAATAGGAACAAAACAGGCTGATAGAAAGGACAATGCACCGATGACAGCAGCATGGGCATCTGAGTCAGACTCATGACTAATGCCAAAACAAAATAATTATAGATTGAACTTTGTGTGCCCATATGCCATTTCAAATGCTATGAAATGACACATAAACAATTTCTATAATAAAAAAACTAATATAAAACATAGAAATACTGTAATTAGTCTGTTTATACTCTATTTAAATAAAAGACAGAAGATATAAACCTCATGTCAATAAAATTAGGCAACAGCTCAAGTTAATGAAGGAAGCCAGCTGGTTTATTTCTAAAAGCTGGTACACTCCCATCTGACCACTGAAACAAAGAGGGAAAGTGGCCCTATGTGTAATACTAGGCCTAGACTAGATAGTTTCAAATTAAGCAATAAAATGATTCAACCTAAAATTATTTCAAACAACTCAAAGAAATTACACAGTGTCTGCCTGTATGACATAATGGAAACATAAATAGGGCACGTGTGTACTCAGTGTGTAGACAGTGACTGTGTACTGCTGTCTGGTAGGGTACAGTTAGTCAGAAGGTCTGGCTTTGCTGTGGCTTCTGTAAATGAAATGGTTTCCCCCCCCAAAAAAAAATCGTACAGGCATACTGTACACCAATGTCAATTGATACATAATACTAATACACCAACTCCAATGTCATGTCATCAGTGTCATGATTCTGTCTGTTTCTTTTTGGGGTTTTTTATGCTCCTTCATCCTGAAAAATTGCTGTAACAGTCCAGAACACCAAAACCCTGGATTCAGTTTAACTGTGAACTCTGCCGAAACTGCTTTACTACTCTGCCAAACCTCATGCAGGTCAAGAATAAAGCAGTGTTTCTCTAGGAAAGATAATATATAATATATATATATATATATATATATATATATATATATATATATATATATATATATATATATATATATATACACATATATATATATACACACACACACGTATATATATATATATATACACACACACACACACACACAAACACTGAGCATGCTTGCATGCTGATGTCATTGTATAGTCACCATGCTCTTTTGTACTTTCTCATGCAGATTATCAGTGCCGTCATCAAAATTGTTTTGATTTTTCATTGTAGTGTATCTCCAGTAGTAACTAAACATTGGTTGAAATTCCTGTTTTTTCTACAAAATGATTGCTGCAGGTCCACACCCTGTTAAGCAATGAATAAGTAATGAATGAATAGGTTCACCATGCACATTGTAGCCCAAAAATACTATTCAAATTAGGTGTGTTCAGAATTGCAACAGACTACACCCAACATTGCAATCCAATGATGGGTGTAGTCTGTTGCACTTCTGATATATATAGGTATAAGACAACAGACTTGAACTTTTCAACCTTCTGTACCTCGTGCAAACATGGTTTCTCCTCATAGCCTTAATATAGTTGTTTTTTAAAAGGCAAATTATGTTCAATTAGAATACAATATATATAGAATCAATACAAAATATGTAGAATCAATCATGTTACTATGTAATTAATGCAGCTATGTGACATGTACCTTGTGTCTGTGTTTAATTTCCTCACAGAGAAAGTGTCTCTCCTGGGTGGCTGGTTTGAAAGGCACCCAGAGTCAGCTGAGGTTCAGGAGGCAGCTCGACATGCTGTGGAGATGTTCAACACACACTCCAAGAGCAACAAGATGTTCAAACTGGTCTCCATCACCACCGCTCAGTCTCAGGTTAGATCTCCCATGCAACACATCAGGTCACCGGTCAATCCTTTTATAGCATGGCACCATCATATAGTGCTGTCCTCTGTCCACTCATCTTATTGCTATAGGTGACCAATGTGATCAACTTCAAGATTGATGCGGTCCTGGGAAAAACCAAGTGTCTCAAAGCTGAAAACCATGACTTGAAAAGCTGCAGTCTGGTGAAAAGGGTACATTAGTTTTAACACCTGTGTTTCTATATATTTACGTTACGTAAAGCTAAGCAACACATTAAAGTGTATGCTTCTGTCTTATAATCTTTTATGAAATAAAGACTGAAAATGACCTATTTATGGAAGCCCTGAGAGGCAAGTGACAAAAAGAAATAACTGCTGATCCATGTTCTAAGTCTGATCTAAACTGTTTTCTAATCATCTTTACTAGAAGTAACTGCCTCTTATGGCCGAGTAGAGTGTTACAATTATCTGGCCAAAAACTATATTTCACGTGCCAAAACATTTGGCACATGGTTATGTTATGGAACTTGGGAGGATTAACCTGGAAAAACTTCTTTTTCACCTGTTCTTAAGTCCTAAACACAGGAGAGAAAACAATTTTGCTCAGACTTAGAAAATGCATCTTCAGAATTATTTGCCTCTCAAAGCTTCCATACATACTGCCGTTGACAGTAAGTTAGATTTTAGAAATTTCCCCAATTCATTCAAATGTTGTATTTATTGTCGTTTCCTCTTCCACAGCGTTTGAACTGCCACTTTGTGGTGACTTTCAACCATCGCAAAAACAAACATGAGCTGGAGACACAAAAGTGCAGGACACTTGTGGACAATGTTTAATTTGTTTTTTTTAGTTTAGCTCTGTAGCTTTGACTACATGATTGTATTTTAATACAGTGTTGTCTTTTCTGAACCCAGTCTCAATAAAATTTGTTTTGAAGTGAGTTTTGTTACCATAATGTGAAGACTTGTGGTTTGCACAGCTTCACATTCAAAGATAGAAACATTTTTTTTGCTTACGTGAGCAATTTATTAAAAAAAACTAAAAAACAAGAGTGGTAAAGGACATGAAATTCTACATCAGTTTTTATTTAATTGCTGTGATTTTTTTTACATACATAAAACAATATGATTACCCACATTGCCGCATAACATTTTGGAGACATCTTGTGAAAGCAGAGCTGTCTTCATTTTCTTTCACATTTCTGGAAAGATTGATAAAAAAAAAAAAATCAGTTTAACAAAGAACAAATAACAGCTATGTTGCATTGTGACATCAAAGCATAAATGTGTACCCGTAATTCAAACCTTTAAAAAAAGTCACACAGCCAAAAGATGCAGGGACGAAGTACCATTGTGCAACGTTTTGGATTAAGTAGATTCAATGACGTTCATTCAAAACAAGCAGAAAAATCTTAACACATGCTAAAAACATGTCAGGAAAGACACCATTCTATTGTACTACATCATTTAACATTTCTATACTTACTGCATTCATTTACCAAACTGAAATAAACAATGGAAAATTGTCCTTGTTAATGTTGTGTATAAATATGCTGGAATATTTCAGTATCATGCCAAAAACAATATTTTGTTAAAGAAATGACTATTGCCAATAGTCTAATGGACTTTTGTCACTGGTGCAAATTTACATTTTGCAGTAACTTCACTGTAATCTGGCTTCACATCATGTGACAATATGTCAACGTTGTATTGGCAGCTTGTTGCAAGGCACCCAAGTGGCCCAAAAAAAAATAAAAAATAAAATATTCAAATGTTTTGCAGCATAAAAACTTAACGAAGATAAAAATTTAACGAAGTAAAGTAAGATTACATTTTGCAAGTAGGCTATATTGTATACATTAAAGTACCACGACGTATTGGGGCCAATCTTGGTAAAAACTAAATTGATTACAGGGGGGAGGAGATCACATTTATTTATGACTTAATGATGTCAGAGAGAATGGGATTCTTTTTCATGTAAGTTTATATATTTTTTATTTTTCTGTTACATCTAACACATTTAACTCTGAGAATAGCCAGGTTTTTTTTCCTCAAAGTTACAACTTTAGTTTTGTTTCTACAAACATTAGCCCCCTGACTCTATAATATATTTCTTTTACCTACAATTTTCCCTTATGTGCTCTTGTAAGCTACTAAAGAGACATAGAAGGCATAATCAGTCTTGGCCTTACATGTATTTGACTCTTACATACATGTTTTCTCACTCCCATTTAATATTATTAGGAATGTATTAGTCTACATCGACAACGTTCCACGTCCGGGATTGTTCAGGTGCCGCCGGAAAGTCTGCCGAAGGTCCATTACCTTCTACTTTCTTTGTATTGGAATTTTAAACCCTGGTCATTTAATGAGGACTATATGATTAACTGCTACGCAGATCTCTGCAGAGTAAATCCAGAGTTTTCTGTTGCATGACTGTTCCACCAAAACAAGATCCTTCCCGAGGCTAATTTGCAGGGGCAATGTTGCTCCGTCCGATTGATGGCACCACCCAAGATGATTGTGTTTGGTTTAAAGAAATCCCAATAAACCAGAGCATGTTTTTCTCCCATTCCGGAATGTTGTGTGGACTAGCCAGACCCTCCTCTACATCGCTGTGGAGGAAGGTCTGGGAGCGAGACTAGAAGTCACCCAACTAACATCTGTAGATCTCCTTTACACAGTAAAGCAATGCCAAACTCTTTCCATTTCTAAAAAGCAAACTAGTTTGGGCTCCTTGGCGGGCTTTACAAGGAAACTCTATCCTTTAATAAAACAACCAATTGCCATTTATTCTCATTGGGTCATTCATCATGTCAGAGGAAAATTAGACTCCGTACTGCTGCGTAATATGAGGCTGGCTGGTGGGCTGGCAAATGTTTAAAAATTCTTTGCCACTAAACAGCCTAGGCACCACCGCTCACTACATTTCATTACAATGACAGGGTTTTCCACTTACAACTACATTTTTTATGTCTGCCTTGTTTAGATCTAGATGTCTGGTGAATCATTTGCAATGCATTTCTCCAACACTCACACTCAATATTTGGTATCTATTTGGAATCAAAGTGTGGCTGCACAGAGTGAGTTAGTAAAGAGTGGCACAGGCATCTTAGTGAGGCCCTGGTCGTAAAGGTTAGCAGCTATCTCTGGGTCAAAGCAGATAAGAAAAGAAATTAACTTTACCGCATTCCTTGGAGAACATCAGAGGTCAGCAACAAGCAGTCAGTCAGCAAAGGCAAAGTCCACACGGGTCCAGGCAAACAAACAAGAGCAGAGGCTGGAGTGCTGAGGCTTTAGAGGCCCAACGGGTGATCAGGCAGGGGAGTAGGTGCTGGGTGGCTGTTATATAAGGGACTAAGGAGGTAAGGAGGAGCAGATGTGTAGGTGGGTGAAGGTGGACAGCTGGTGGAAAGCGAGGGAATGACAGGCTTGAGTCGGGGAAGAGAGAATGGCTGCATCTCATAGCCCTTATTTGATAGCTCCTCGACTGAACCTGGAAGTTGTTCTGTCCCTCCTCGGTGAAGGCCGACTCAAAGCTCTTATTTCTGCCCTGAGGACCAAGGAGCGAGCATCGAGGACGGATCATCAAGGAGCTATAGCCGAGAAAACACTAGAGAAGACTTCCCGGAAGCCGTGCAGCTGAAGGAGTTGCTAACTCCTCCCACACAGCTGACGTATTCATGTGACGCTTCAGAAGAAAGGACGTGTCGTCCCACTACAACACATTTGCTCATTGCCATATTATTTCCCATAATCTTGCTCCTGGGGCTTCTCAATGGGAGGGACTAAGACGCAAGGAAGGGAGGCAAGTGGAGGACTCAAGGAGGCAATCTAGGTGTTATGAGATGCAGGGGATGTTTGAAGCAGCGGAGAGGGACACAGAGGTTCTGTCCTCATGACAGAAATAAGCACATCTTCTAATGTCAAGGGTAACTATATATTTCAAGACTTATTTCCACTGGTCCTTGATGACCAGGTAACAGTTTCAAATTAAGCCATATTTACATTCAACATTTCTTTATATGTATAGAATATTTCACTGATTCTAACTAAGCTAAAAATCATACTTCCCAAACAGAAAGCACAAAACCTAAGAAGTCATGCTGGTCCCACAACATGTATTTATTATTAAAACACTAATTTACAGTTATTTACAGCAGTATATTACAAACATTGTAATTATTTTACAGGATTAAAAACAAACAAGGAAAAATTAATGTGAATAAATGAATACAAATTATACGAGTTTGTAAGATTAGCAAATGAGCCATGTATTTTGTCAGTATGTCATTATGCTGTAGGTGGTGCTATTTGTAACGTTCTCCACAGCTACTCCTTCATCTTCACAGTGATGCTAGAGCATCAGACGCTGGTCTCAATGTGAGGCGACATCTTAGAGGTCAGCATATGGGTCAGGAGACTGTGCTGCTGGTGGTACCTGGCACACACACACACACACACACACGATTGAGCTGTAAATTTACTGCCATAGAAGTGGTACTACAGGGTTTTTTGTTTCCAAGCACCAAGTGGATATAGTCAGCTACAGCTAAGTTTCCATCCACTTGTGAATAGAATTATCTGAAGTTCGGTAAAAAAAAAGTTGGTGTTAGTGTGTCTCCATCTGGCTTTAAAGTGAATTAAAACCTGTGCGTAATGATGTCACATGCTGTTTTGTGATCAAATTGGTATATTGAATTGATATTAGACATTTTAATGTGTTTCCATTCATTTTCGCACTGAATTGCACAACATGCAAGCAAAAGTTTTTCTAGACAAAATGGATCGCGCCGTCTACCAACACATGATCACTATTGCACAAGTTGTAAAAGTGCTTATGTGCCAGCTGATAGCGACAGATCAAGCTATAATAAGAAAACAACGCTATCAACACATTGCTATGATGATGCAGATGCAACTTGCCTTTTATTTCCCCTCCGGCACCGCTGCGAGACAACTCTTTTTTGAGACATGTCTCGTTGTTTGAGCACCTTCCATTTACTCCGGAGGATCTCACAGCTTGTCCTAAGCTTTGTCTGCCATTTCCCTCACAAGTTCTTGATAAATAAAATTCAGAAAGTCTCTCGTCTCGTCGTTTGTCTACTTCCATCTGTCTTTTTTTGACACCCGCCATGTGTGCAAACAGAGCGAAAATAGGCCTACTGGACGGAAATTAACTAAAACTTCTTCTTCTTCATTTTGTGGCGGGTTGCAACCATAAAATGACCTAAAACTTAATCGCAATTAATTACTTATTCGGCAAATAACGTTTCCATCAGCGTTTATCGCATAAGATGAATATCGATCAAGGTAAAATCTGATGAGACAGAACGTATTTCCTTTGAGTTGATAGTGAGTTCATGAAATTCCATAGAATTATACTGTTTTCATAAGGCCTTTTTCATTCGATATCATGTATTTTGGAATAAAAACGTGTGGATGGAAGCTACTGTACATCTGACAGGTGTGTAGGAGGTTGAAGTCATGTCAATGGGGCAGTTATCTGCACAGTGTCAAACTGTATGAGTCATTGGTTGTGCATCAAGATATTGTTGTTTCATATTGTGAGTTTAACACCTGCAAGTCTATAACCAAACACTTTACTTCACCGCCTTTCATTTACATAATGCACTGTAACATTTCCTTATGTCAACTGTCTTACAATCAATTCAAGATAATGGCATCCTTTAAGAAAGAATAAAAGTTCATTAGATTGTATACTGACTTGCTAATGACTCTCTGTATCTCTCTGTTCTCCTCCTCTCTGAGTTTCAGTAAGACCTGCTCCAGAATAGGAAGCTCCAAGTTCAGATACTGGGCTACCTGAGAGGAGAGGAGAGGAGAGGAGAGGAGAGGAGAGGAGAGCAGAGGAGAGGAGAGGAGAGGAGAGGAGAGAGGAGAGGAGAGGAGAGGAGAGGAGAGGAGGAGAGGAGAGGAGGAGAGGAGAGGAGGAGAGGAGAGGAGAGGAGAGGAGAGAGGAGAGAGAGGAGAGAGAGGAGGAGAGGAGAGGAGAGGAGAGGAGAGAGGAGAGAGAGGAGAGGAGAGGAGAGGAGAGGAGAGGAGAGGAGAGGAGAGGAGAGGAGAGGAGAGGAGAGGAGAGGAGAGGAGAGGCGAGGCGAGAGGAGAGGAGAGGAGAGGAGAGGAGAGGAGAGGAGGAAATAAAAGAAAGTTAATCAAATCTGTAATAGGGCAATATTAAGATTGTGGCAAATACACTTGACTAAAATAGCAAACAAGACACTTCCATATATACTCTCACAATCAGAAACACTAAAGAAATAATAATATTCAGAGGGATAACTGTATTTGCAATGTAACTAATACTTTCAAGTTGATATATACACCAGCTTTAATACATTAATTGATTCTAAACAACTATGAAATACTAAATCCTGGATATAATTTTTCTTTGATGCACACTAGATGTTAACATGAAAGAGACCTTTATTTTCAATTTCAAAGAATTTGGCAAGACATTTTTTTATGTATAAAGCCAAGTTCAGACTAAAGATTTGCGACGAGACGAGTTGAACTGGTCTGCATCCTTCTGAAACCTGCCAGTGTACACTAATGCGACCAGGCGAGAAGGTGTATCGTCTCTATAGCAACAATTATGTTCTTCCGTTCTTACTTCTGATTTTTAGGCTTTTTTGTAGCTGGATACGTGGGCGATTTTAGACCTTCAAGCCGAATACAGAAGACGTTGGTTGGCAGATTAAAACCCAAATTGAAACGTAAGCAACTCATATTCCTGAATGTTAGAACATTTTGTCGAATTGGTCTTTATTACTGTGACTTATTAACGTGTCAGGTTGAATTCCATCAAAGTGTTAATAGTGTCAAAAAAGTTAGCTGATGTTGTTGTTGAGTAGCTAGATCAGAGATTTTCAGCCGGGGGGGGGGAATTCTCACATCTCATTATGGGCCTAGAAGTCTGATCCTAGAATTACCCCTGGCTGCATATGTCTTTTGTTTCATGTATGCTAAATACAGTATGAATGTGGATAAAGTTGGCGGTATTGAGATGCTTGCTACAGCTGCATTTCCAGTCACTGAAAACGCGTTTCACGTTTTGGATTCACCGCTGGGCGCTCCCTCTCTTCAGTCTCACTTGACCATATAACGTTAATGTGGTTTTGAGCGGTCGTTGAGGCTCCGTCTAAAACGTCTAAAACCATTTCGACCAGCAGTTTGTAACACAAAATAACATGTCTTATGGAGCATTTTATTTCTACAGCGTATAGCTGACTTTACCAGCTGACTTCTCTAATGGCTTTTGAAAACAGGTGACGTCCCTTACATTCTAAAATCAGCCTCTGCAACTTGGAAGAGTTGAGTTGCAACTAAACCATCTGCTGCTTTGAGTCAAGCTGAGACAGACTGGTTTAGACTGCTGCAACTTTTCTCTGCAACGTTCTAAAACGGTTTTGTCTCGTTGCGCATCTTTGGTCGGAACTGGGCTTTATTCTTTTCAATTGCACGTGTGAATACACTTTGTATTTATGTCCTAAGAGAGTGAGTGACACCAACTCCTGACAAATATTCACATTCCAGATGAAAGATTCTTTATCGTTAAACTCAAATCAAACTGCACCAATATACTACCTGGCTCCGCCCTCCTACGTACTTCAGCTTAATTTTTTAGTACTACGTCTTGGTTTGCGGTATATTTAACTGGTCCCACAAGCGAACAGAGGGAGTGGCTGAGAACGATGACGTGGAGGTCTTGCGCTAGTTTGAGTTGTTTCACAAAGAAAGATGCGAGCAAAGCCATTTGGTCCGTTGTGGCAACACTGCCGAATATCCAGAAGTTAAAGTCCGAGCAAGAACAATCTTTGCGGAGTTCTGTTGGTGACCATGATGTTGTGGCCGTCCTCCTCACAGGGTTCGGGTAATGATTGATTTTCCAGCTCACTCCGTTAGTGGTGAAGGAGTTGGCTAAAGCTAATGTTAGCAATGCTAAGCCCATGTCACGACCAAACGTTAGTAATTGGTTATGGCAGATCCAGAGTGGCTCTGGGCAGATCCAAAAGTCCTTCAAGGAAGTTAACACTAGTTAATGGAGAGTGGCCAGACTCTCTGTACAAATGAAATGTACGAGAGCCTGGTAGGACCAGGCTAGGGTTAGAACACTCACATCATTGCTGACTTCCTCTTCGTCCATGTCGATCAAAAAGATCTTCATGATGTCATCAGAGGGTCCCTGTAGTATGCGTTCCCATAGTGGCTGGTCTCTGTTACTGAGCTTCTTCTTTTCTGGACAATACACATGCACAACAACAGTGAAGCATCTTAAATTCCAGTCTTCCAGCGTCTGAATATTTGAGCGTGTAAAAAACCATACCTCCACTCTGGTGAACACAGTACAGAGCAAACTCCTGTGGATCGTTCACTATCTGGAAGATGAAAATACAAGACAAATATTCAAACATCTATCATAAATGCTTGTTTTGGTTGGCCAGTTAAGGTATATTATTCTATTTTTCTATTATGACAATTGATGATGAATCACATTACTTCACAGCCTATAAGTCCCTATTAGTTTCTTAAAAAGATGTTGCATATGTAATTTTTGAACAGCCCAAACATAATTGATTTGCACTTATCTATGTAATCTATTAAAAATGGATTAAGCACATCTATTGCAACAAATAACATCAACTCAGTGAGCTCTAATTCATATTCATTTACTGACTAACCCTAAGAACATGAAAGAATGAGCTCCTGCACCTGCATCATCAAATCTAACTGTAATACATACTGTGCAATTCTTTCATAAACAGTCAAATAAATACACACATTACATACAGGCTTTAAAGCCTGTATGTAATGTGTGTATTGTGTAGTGTGTAGTTTCTGTTTCCCCCCATGAGGAGTTCTAAGTAATGACGACGACACTGTCGGCATCCGCATGACACAATCCAGGTGATAACAAACAACCCCCACCCCTCCTCCAACCAGGTGCTAGTAGCTGAGGAGGACACAGAGGATTAGAAAACATGATGGACTCTTCACAAGTTTTATCTTGTAATTTGTATGCCCTTTTTGTCTTCAAAGCTGAACACTGCTGCTGTCCTTTCTCAGCAGTGATGTAAAACCAAATCCTTCTCACTCACAGCGCGTCATAAAGCAACACTTGGTCAAGAGCCTTCCCCGTTTTTTTTATTGACGCAAAGAGGGTTCTTCAGTGTCTAGCCCTTTGGCGTTTTTGGGGGGCCTTTTTAGGCTTTTATTTTCACAGGATGGATGAAGACATGTAAGGGGAGAGCGAGGAAGAACGACATGAAGTACAGCAAAGGGCTGCATGTCGGTGTCAAACCCGCGACCAATGCGTCGAGGAGTAGACCTCTAAATATGTGCGTCTGCTCTACCAGAGCCAGACGCACATATACCAGAGACCAGACTGAGCTGTCCAGTAATAATCAAAAATAATCACGCATTATAGCTTTAATCCTGTGAATGTCTATTTCTAATAAAGTCTATTTAAGTCTGTTTAAACTAGATATAAAACAATGCAGTGGCTATACACATACTTTTGATTAAAATGACATCATTGCGATGCTTGTTTGTGTCGTTGACTACGTCATTGTTTTTCTCCTGCACTTTGAATGTGTACAAAGCTCACCTTGAACTTGGTTAGTAGCTGTTCAATGACCTGGTTTGTGTTCATGCTGCTGGAGATACGAACTTTAGTTGGTGTGCCAAAGGATGGGGTGAAGATAGCGGTCTGCAGACAATGAGAGGCGGGTGAGTTAGGGCTCCTGCACACTTCCTGCGTGGCGTGTGCGCTTTAATTTCGGCTCCCATGTTAACAGGTTAGAGCTTGCACCCTGCCTGCATGACGCACACGTCTCAGGTTTTTCACGTGACAAGCAAGCGTGTTAGACGTGTTTTTCAGGCAAAGTAGAATACAAAAAGATGTTTATATGTCCTTTTGACAGGAATACATTTAACTAATGACATTTCCTGTTAATCTCCCTTCAAATTTGTATTTCAAATGGATTCCAATAAAACAATAACATGGACTTTATTATCTGAGGAAAGGGAATTGAAATATCAAAATTTGTGCAAACAAATGTACAAATACAAAAATATTGACAAAAAAAGTTGATTATTTCATTTTATCAATGAGAAACACACATGTGGACAGACAAGGCAAGCAGCAGCAGTGCCACATCAGACATGTTCCACTCAACAGAAACACCCCGCTCACGCCACGCAAGCAGGGTGCAGGAGCCCTTACAGTGCGGATGGGAGTGAGGGAAAAATAGTGACGTATGTGTTACATGGAAAGGGAGGGGAGGGTTGAGCTAGACAGGAAGAGGATGATAAAAGAGAGATGAGGAATGGATGAAAACTAGGTACAAGTCATGAGGGGGGTGTTGAGAAGAAACTACCTTATAGTTATAGAAGTGTCCGTTGATTGAAAAACGATGCTGTCTTTCTTTCTCTAATTGTGCTGTTGACTTCCCCCTACCCCTCCTCCTCTTCACCAACGAGGCGTCACTCATACAGCGAAACAGGTTGGACTCCGCCTCCAGGTCAGAGTTCTTCCGCCTCAAAGGACGCAATGTGGTCGTCTCATAAACAGCTGGGCCTAAACAAACACACATGAAATGTATCACATTCATTGTATGCCACAGCCTTCTGCTATTGTGGTTGTGCAAAGAAACAGGTTGGGAAAGTATGGCAGTGGACTGGTAGCTGGAGAGGTGCCAGTTCACTTCCTGGGCACTGCCAAAGTGCTCTCAAGCAAGGCACCGAACCCCCAACTGCTCGGGGCACCTGTCAATCGAAAGCTGCAACCCCCTCACTCTGACATCCCTCCATTAGTGCACTTAGCATGTGTGTGGATTTCAGGTCTATGTGTAATGTGCGGGGAAAATAATATTATTATTATGTGAAAAATAAAAACAATGAAAAATGTTTAATTACAATCTATAATTTACTTTCTATCAGGATTTTATGTCCTCGAAATAATCTAGTCAATGCACTGCAATGTATAAAATGGGAACAAGAATATATCAAATATAAAAAATAAGAAATAAATTATAACAATAAAATGCACAGATTGGATAAAAAAATACCTAAGGGCTTGTAAAAGGAACCCACATAACAATGACATTAAAGACAGCTGTACATGCTGCCACTAATTTGCAAATGAACAGAAATAGTTTTTAAAATATTTAAAGCACCCATATTATGCTCATTTTCAGGTTCATAATTATATTTCGAGGTTGTACCAGAATAGGATTACATGGTTTTATGTTCAAAAAACACAATATTTTAATACACTGTGGGATTGCTTTTACTTAAGTAAAACTACATTTTCTTCACCAGTATTTTTTAGATTACATTGTTGAGAGTTCCATTATGGGATATGGGAGGAAAATAAAATCCAACCTGGTAAAGGTTTGGTGTCTACTGAGTCCTTTGGTGTGTCAGTCATCTCATCTATCTGGTGGAGGTCAACATATTCTCCCCATCGGGACATTCCCCTGCAGAGAGGGACAGACAATGGAGGGAATCATCTCAGAGATTTCAAACTGATCTGTAACCTACCTGCATGTAGATATCAAATTCAATTACATTTCACATGCTTTAATCTTGCCGTGAAACATTTGACTTACACAACAGTGAGTTGTCTACACTATAAGAAAAAAACTGTAGAAAAACACAATGTCCTGGCAGAACTTTTTTTTTTGGGGAGAAAAATTACCTGTACCATTTTCCCGTAAAGTTTGCGGACATTTTCAGTTAATCCAAAAAAAACAAAAAATGACGTAGATTTGCAGTGAATCCTCTGTACCTTCCGTTAATCCAAAACATCGGAACACAAAGAAAAAAAACACGTTTGAAGAATCATTACAGAAAATTCCTATTCTTCATTAACACAGGTAGATGGTGTAGATTTGAGCCATGTGTACAGTTGAGACACCTTTAATAAACTTTAAATAACTATGGCAATAGGTGTAAACCGAGCCCTGGGTATCCTGCTCTGCCTTTGAGAAAATGAAAGCTCAGATGGGCCAATCTGGAATCTTGGTCCTTATGACCTCATAAGGGGCATGTTTACCTCCCCTTTCTCTGCTTTGCCCACCCAGTGAATTTGGCCCTCCCATGAGAGAGACATCACCCCCCCCCCCATTAAAAGCTACAGACACAGAAATGGCACGTCCAAAGGAAAGCTCATTGTGGGACTTATTCTGCAGTAAGGCTGAATATCTGAGACTTCAGATATGTTATTAGGGGACCACTAAGGTCTATATAAAAGCATCCAAAGAGCACCATATCATGGGACCTTTAAATGTAACTGGTATGTCCACAAATGTTATTCTGTGCCCTAAAAACTTGTGTGTTTACTGTTACTTTTGACATTGTCATTGTTAGTGTTGTTATTGGAATGTTTCCATTTGTACTGATGCAATATCTGTTTGTTAAATACCTTGGTCCCATTTTATACACTTTAACCAGTGCTAATTTAAATAAAATGAATGGATTTAAATGAATGAATAAATAAATGTTTCCCAATTGTTATTTTCTTTATTTGACTTTATTTATTATATTTGCAATGAACGGTTAGTTACCTTTACATCATTAAAAATTACTTTTCTGAAAGCTCACTTTATCATTGTTTTGCAAGAAGGAAAAATGCAGAGCAAATTATGACTTGTTGCAGGAACTAGAGGATACTCAATCATAAGCATGTGGAGAGCTGTGTCAACTGGGTTAAGGGTTGTTTAAATGTCAGCATGATCTCTCCACTGTGTTCACTGCACTTTACAGATGCTCAATCAATACACGTCTACTTGTAAATCCAGAAGCTCATATTTGGATTTACTATGTGAGGGAATGTAATAATGGCTGGTAAAGTTGACATACAGTATACAAAATTAAAACAATAGCTGATTTATGACCATCTCTGTACAAATGTGCAATTGTTAGCACTATAGGTCTGAAAGTCAAAAAGTTACCTTGTCATGAACAGCTAATCTAACCTGTTCCCTTGACAAGTAAATAAATTACCAATTCACTCATTTTAGAAATCTTTGTATTATTCTTTCTCTGGCTTTAACTGGTCAAATATATATGACGTAACATCATATTGAAATGATTACATTAGCAAATGCCAATAAACATCCATTCGTCATATCTCACTGTTTTGCAGCGATGTAAGTGATATTGCATGAAAGCTGAAAGCAACCTCTTGTCTCCCATGGGACTGAGTGGACTGGCGGGGTCAGATGGGTACACAGGAGCGAAGGGGAGCATCTGTTTATCGTCCTGTATTCTAAGCCGGATGGGTCTCCGTACTCCCCAGGAGATATTCAGGAAGCCTTCCACCACCACCTTTCCATCAGCTCCCTGTTACAGAGACAGACCCAAAGACACCTGCTGTAGAGTGAATAATTACAGTCACACATTCAATTAACACACCATTTCATGAGCCTAATTCAAAAAGCAGCCATGTAATCGCTAGGGTTGGGTATCGTTTGGATTTTTACGATTCCGATGCCAAACCGGTACTTATAAAATGATTCCTAAACTGATTCTTAAAAAACTGAAAAATGACATCAAAGAAAGACTCTTTTATAGAGTGTTTTTAAAAACTGAAAATAATTTAAGTTTAACAATATATAACCGTTTTAAAGTACTGAAATATATGATAAGTAAACACAACTACAATCATTTAAAAATGAACAAAAGTTACACTATTATTATAATGAGGAACAAAAAAATGAATGTTGAGTTGGTATACTAACCAGCAGCCACAGGGAAAATATGGCATTTTAAAATTAGCCTACATTTACGGTACCTAGCTAACAGTAGTCTACAGAGAAGGTGCAAAATGTTTACATCCGTTTCAGAGTGACAGGGGGAAAATATTTCAGTCGACACAATGAGGAACCAAAATTTTATTCTAATCCGGTCAAATTACTACCGGTTGTGTAGAAACCGGTTCCATAGTGAAACCGGGTTTTAGTACCCAACCCTACATTTAGTAATTAGAGTCCTGGAGATACTTTTTATGTCTACACTTTTCGCAACCTTCTGTGATACACAGCTGAGACTCGCTACAAAGTGACGGTCAGATCCAAGCACAATTTTTTTTGTCATTTAAAATGAAAATCTGCAGGATTTTAGCAGGCAGATGCGTTGCGGGTGTGTTAACATTCAGAGGTTTTTTTTATTTATATGCGGAAAATGTGAGAAAAATCTTCAGAAAATTCCTGGCCCTGGTTATGGCACGTGTCTAAGGGCAATAACAAGGCTGACAAATATAAATTAATGCACAACAACATTAAAAAGGTGGAAATGGAATTATAACATACCTGAAAGTAACTGAGGTGCAGTTGAGTGTGGTCTTTTAGGAAGCAGTTGTAGGTGTTGAGCAGTGAAAGAAACTGTGCTCTGAAATGAACAGCAAGATCCACTGTGCCTGTAAATAACACTAAAATCCACTGTGCCTGTCCATTACATATTTTATAGTTTAAATACACAATGTTTTTTGACATTACTGGCAAAAATATATCTAAGCACGCTGTGTACACTGACAAACCTCATCTACAGAAAGCACCCATGTGACATTTCTGTGTATGTGAACTAAGAGCAAAGAAAAACCAGTCAAAAAAAAAAGTCAAAGTCAAATTCTTAGTATGAGTGCACATACTTTCAATCAAGCTGATTCATATTCTGAATGACTAAATACAAAAGTGTAGAAAACCATAAGCAGAGAGCAGCGCCACACAAGAGTAATGTTTGAGTAGTCATGGTCCAAATATAGCTGATTTATGTCAGACAACATTCATTATTGCATATCACGGAGCTTGATAATGTGTGTCGATATGTAACACACATACTTTCAAACAAAACTCAGCAGAGTCAGGGTTGCACCAAGTGACCCACCTGGACAGTGTCCTGCCGTCCCCTGCCTGGATCACTGGGAGAAGAGGTGCTTTATTCATCTTGGGTTACTGCAGAGGGGAAAAACAAATGAAGACATTATTCATAGCAAGGGCTACTGTAAACATCTGGAGTTCGAAGCTTACTTACATAAGAGGCTGCTGACTTGTTGAATGGTACTTCCTATGTCAACATGGAGTAAGGAATAGCACAGAAAAATGAACAACACCTCACTTGTATAACTCCAGAAATAGTGCAACATAATTTGGTCTTACCGTCTTTAACATGACAAATTAGAGCTCTCTCCTTGATTCTGCTTCTTAGTCCCTGTCTTTCTTCTCTCTGTGCTTTAAATATCTCTTCTCTCTCTCTCTCACTCTCTTTGAAGTTTTTGTGTTATATTTATCCCTCTCTCTCTCTCTCTCTCTAGCTGTGCATTTACTCTTTCACTTTCTTTTTTTGTGCTGTCTCCAAGAGATTTAATAACAGTACTCCACCCAGTAACCAGTGATGACAGTGTAGAGCCAACCGTTTGTTTATTCTTTGGTCGGTGAAGCCTGTGCCTCTGAGCAGAGAGTGTTAAGATCATCCACGTGGCTTCTCTTTTTTTATTCTTTTGAAACTCTTGTCTTTCTTGTTTTTGCTGTTCTTCTGAATCTTTGTGAAAGACACAGCAGTGTAAAAGCAGGGTCTGTCTTACTTGTCTCTTTTTGTCACTCTTTCCACCCTCTCTCTCTCTCTCTCTCTCTCTCTATCTCTCTGTCTCAGCCTGTTTTCCGGTAGAAGAAATATCTCAGGTATTCAGCAGTTGTCTTGTCATCCCAGCAGCCCCAGCACTCCCCGTTCTGACTGACAGTTCACTCTTGTACAGCAACAAAAGAATTTAAAGGTGCAGTTAACCCAACTTTCCATGCAATGTTTATAGAATATAAACATATGGGTGTACTGATCTTTTTCAAAACGTGTATCAAATATATATAATGTAATGTATACTTTTTTAGTCCTACAAGAGGAAATTGCAATTTACACTCTGTTGTTATTACACACATTACAGAAAGGCCTGAACTACACACACATGCTCAGCACCTATGTTAGTACTAAATGGAGAGATGTCAGAGTAAGGGGGCTGCCCATGGAAAGGCGCCCCAAGCAGTTTGGGGTTCAGTGCCTTGCTCAAGAGCACCTTGTTAGTGTCCAGGAGGTGAACTTGGCACTCCAGCTACCAGTCCACTACCATTCCTTAGTCTGTTTGGGGACTTGAACCAGCAGCTCTCAGGTTCCCAGCCCCAAACCGACTGAGCTATATATTTCAAATGTCCATAAAACAACATGTACCTATATGTGAATATATGCTTTTTCACGTTATATTAAAAGGTATGGTATCACACATGATGTCGTCTTACACAGGTTATATATATCGGACCTCGGAAAAACACGTAATCTGAATTTATTACATGTAAAACTGTATTTCATATATGATATGTTTCACATCATGGTGAATTCATATACTTTTTTGGACTGTGAGATATGGCCAAAATCTTTCTATGCGAAATAGGTAATTTCATGTCTCAATAATGACGTTTATGACAATATAGAATGTATTCGATGTATGAAATAAGCACATGGTACAGACATATGTTTGTATATTCCTGTGTGAGTTAAATACTTGACAAATGAATATATAATATGAGTATTTTCTCATGTTACTAAGAACTTTAGTGCAAAATGAACATAACATGCAAGCATCACAATACAAAGCTTTGTCCAAATAATGTAAATGTTGCCATAACTCAGTTCGGCCACATTTTCTTTTCAACGTTGCGATAGAAAATGTATAGAAAAATATATACCATAGACATTTTTATACATATTAGACAATATATAACAGTCCTATTTTTTATTCTAATAGAACTAATGTGAGAACACCTTCTTTCTAACATGACTGCAAGTTATGAGTTATATGTTAGATGTTAAGAATTACAATTTGTCACTATTATATAAAAAAACAGAAGTGCCTACAATAACAAGACAAAATATATACTTCATATACTACAAGTCATGTAATAGAGCTGAGAGAGTGAGACTGAGTGAAATGATAGCTCAAATGCAGATGGTTTTTGGTACACAGACCAAAGATTCATTGTCTTTCTCTTTTATCTCTAAGCTGACCTAATGTAAGCACTTGACTGTATCTCTTTCAAGCCTCAACATGCAGGTTTTAAGGTTCCCGTGGAGCAAATGCATCCAAACTGTGTGTGTTTGTCTGCATGTACAGTGATTCTCATATGTTTATGAATGTATGCTAAAGTTGAGAGAAATAAAAAAAATCCTCTTTTGGAAATTGAACTTAATGCCTTTAATTCGGAAAAATCCAACCGTTTAAGGACACCAATTGTCTTTGTGAATGAATAATGTACCGGAAATAAATAAGTGTTCTTGCTTAAAATACAGGGGGCATGAGTATACACACCCCTATGTTAAATTCCCATAGAAGCAGGCAGATTTTTATTATTAAAGGCCAGTTATTTCACAGAGTACCATCTGGACCTGCTCTTTTATGAAAAGCACAATGAGTTAACTGTAAATA